>PVIJ01006786.1:57959-88538 GCA_004024925.1 Scalopus aquaticus
TATGGACATAGAAGATTACATCTGCCTAACAGATAAAGAATTCAGAATTGCCATAATAAAAAAATAATAGAATTAAATGAAAAGAACAAAGAACTGAGGAATATAAATGAAGAACTGAAAAACGAGAATGAATCCATAAAGAAGAAAATGAAGGAAATGGAGGATTTACAAACATTAGTAGAGAGCCATAAAAGTAGATCAAAACACATGGAGGAAAGAATAAGCACTCTGCAAGACAAAGATACTGAAAGAACCAAGACAGAAAAGGACAAAGAAAAACAAAGGAAGAAGAATGAGCAAAAGCTTCAGGAACTATCTGACACCATGAGAAAAGGAAACATCAGAATCATAGGAATCCCAGAAGAAGAGGAGAGAGACAAAGGAACAGAGAAACTTCTCAAGGAGATAATTGAAGAGAACTTTCCAAACATTAAAAAGGAAACAAAAATCGACATACAGGAAGCCAGAAGATCTCCAAATTATTACAATGAAAGGAAAAAAACCGCAAGACATGATAGTAAAACTATCGAGAATTCAAGACAAGGAAAATATATTGAAAATGACGAGGACAAAGAAACAAATAACCTACAAAGGAAAGCCAATCAGGCTGAGGGGAGGATAAGGGCACAAAATGGAATAGAAAAGAATACAAGGGACCATGGAGATGGATCACGGGTGAACTGGTGGTGGGCTACCCAAGGGGAATACAAAATGTAAAAGACATAAATAACAATAAAAAAAAAGAAATTGTTAAAGTTAGGAAAATCCAGTAGTTTTCAAATGTTTTTATAACATTGTCTTTATAACATTAAAGAGTATTAGAAAAACCAAAATATTCCTCATTTGTTTTGAATCCGTAAATAAATGCTGTCTTTCTCAAAAGAATTGGATACAGAATCTTGGGGCCAAACAAGGAGATGCAAAAATAATATTTTTTTTTAAAGATTTATTTATTTATACATACAGCTGGGGTACAGGCCAGAGGTGTGGAGCGGCGAGAGGCTTCACCAGAGACAGAGCGGGAAGCAGAACAGGCAGATCAGAAATACACTGCTGAGGGGAGCAGCGGGCGAGGCAGGAGAGGTCTGCCACACCATGTGGGATTCTCCCCGGCTGGGTGTCGAACTCGCATCGCTGCTGCCGACAGCTCCACAGCCCAGCGCTTAACCACTGCGCCACCAGGGAGGCCCGCAAAAATAATATTTTGATATAATGGAATAAACAGCATGAAAAGGAAGAAGACTATGGGCCTCCCTGGTGGCACAGCGGTTAAATGCTGCGCTGTGGAGCTGTCGGCAGCGGCGATGCGAGTTCGACGCCCGGCCGGGGAGATTCCCACATGGCGCGGCAGACCTCTCCTGCCTCGCCCGCTGCTCCCCTCAGCAGTGTATTTCTGATCTGCCTGTTCTGCTTCCCGCTCTGTCTCTGGTGAAGCCTCTCACTGCTCCACACCTCTGGCCTGTACCCCAGCTTGTATGCATAAATAAATAAATCTTTAAAAAAAAAAGATAAAAAGTTTCAAAAAAAAAAAAAAAGAAAAGGAAAAAGAATATGCTTTAGGAAGGTCAGGCAGGCATGAAGATTCACGAAGATAGTCAAGGTTGTAGGTGACTTAACACGTGACATAATTGGCTTGGGAGGGGCAAAGGTAACTTTTCCGACCCGGGACACCTTTTCAATGACCTTCTATATTGCAATAGTACTTTCTGAGATGATTCTTCTTTATGGAAATCTGGTGTAAATTTACATCTTCCTTAGCTTCATTTTTGTTGGTGAAACTCTCCCTGTTCCTTATTGAACTAGTTTAATGAAAGTTTAATCTTACAACTTTACTTATGATGACCCTTCTGTTCCCACCAGCAGGTGCCTCAGCTGTGAGGCCACCTGGGTAGCATTTGATCATTATGGATTTTATTTTTAAGATCTGTTAGACAGGACTACAGCAGCATTTACTCTAGGCTGATAATGCCCTACTACAGAGGCAATGCCCTCATACATACCCTATTATCTCATGTTCTGTGTATTATTAAGTTTTTCCAGTCTTGTTGGTAGAGTAGATAGCATTCCTTTTCCTGTGTGAACTCTGGGTACTGTTTTCTTCACATGTGTCCTCGGGTAGTTTCTTCACATGGTTACTTTGGAAGTTTCTTCATATGCATATTCTAGAAGTATCTTCACATGTGTCCTCTGGCAGTTTCTTCATATGCATGTCTGGGTAGTTTCTTTACATGTTTCTTCTGGTCAATACTCTAACACTCAAGGGGGAGGGTCCAGATATTTCTGAAGTTCACTCTATGCAGAGCTCTCCCCTCTGGTACTTGATCTGCATACTCTGACCACCTGGTTTTCTCTGGACTCTCAGATTCATTTCTTCAACTCAGATATTGAAATGTGATATAAAACTTAGGCTAAATTCCATGGCATATTATTTAATTTCTCTGGAATAAGTTGCAAAATAGCTATAATATTTAATAAACTGAAACATCTCTGTCCTTACAACAACAGCCTCCTTAATCACAGAACCAATGGAACTAAGATCACTTGAGTAATTATCACCTAAAGGGTAACAGGGAGAATCCTGAGCTAAGAATGAGATCAGTGTAGAAGGGCTATATTCTTGGAATGCTTCATACTTGCTTCTTTCCTATATAAGCAATCACAAAGTTAATGCTGATAATAGACAATTATTTAAAAATTCTGTAATTGAGGAGAACTAAGAAAATGCAGCTGAGTTGGTGGATTATAAGAAAACCACACCTCAGGGCTACATCTCTGTGTTAACAGCACACGTGCTATCTTTAATAGCAAGTCACTGGGCTTCCTTCAACAATTCTCATAAATGAACCCAAGCCTTGATCATCTTGTAGTAGAACTCTGGTAACTGTCTCCAACTTGTCCATGACCTACTCCATCTCTCCAACTTGATTCTACACCATTTTTTAAGATATCCAGATTCACCTCCGCTAAACATCATTTTCATCCTTTTCTAACCTATTCCAGAACAGTCACTAAATTCAAGTGTACAGAAAACATGTCTCCTTAGTCTATATTCAAGGCTTGAACCCTTCTGCTTTTCTCATTCTTTTCTTCTACTTATTGTTTACTGAAGTCATACAGAATGATTCCTGGTTTCTTCCAATTTTCCTTATAATTAATTTGAGGAAATGCCTCAAATAATATGACTTACCCTGGGCTGAAATCCCCACTATGATCTCTTCTTCCTACAATATTTTCTCCAGCTCTGTCTCCCTCACAACACTATGGCTTTGCCACCCAGTATATGCACTGGTTTGTGTTATATTTATTTGTGGGCAATCTCAATGAAGGACAAGATAGAATTTAATTCATCTTTATATGGTAAACAGCTACAAATTAAAAAGGTCCTTAAAAATTAGGGGTATAGAGTCTCTGTCTTTTTAAAAACAAACAAAACCTATGTCAGGAAAATCCCTCCCAGGAGACCTTTTTCCCTGTGAATTCTTGGGATCTACTGGTATTGTACTATTTCAGTACTCAGACTATCAACACTACCATGATTCCCAGACATTTGAGACATATTTCTATTATTTGTAAGAAACTGATGCTGACTAAACAGAAAAACAGGACACGTGTTACTTATCTATCACATAACCACCATTATTCACTATTAATCTATGAAATAACACCTCTAATTATACTATTTATAATGTACATTATAATCTACATTATCTAGTGATACTATCTTTAATGGGGATAAGGAGAAAAGAAAAAAATTTACTGACTAATACGTGTCAGAAATCAAGCTCAGCATTTCAGCAGTTATCTCATATAATCCTTACAAAAAGCTCTGAGAGGTGGGCATTATTATCTTCACTTTACAGAGGACGGAAGTGAGACTCAGTGGGATTATGTCATCAAGTTAGCAAGTGAATCTGAAGGGCTCCTGATTTCAAAACACAATTTCCTTCGACTATGTGACTGAAGGTGAGATGTTGCTAACATTTTTACCATGAAGAGCTATGTATTTCACCAGTGGCCCCTGCCTACTAATGCAGACTTTCATAACAAACTATGTGAAAGAGCACATGTTGTCTCTTAAAAATTGTGAGAAACAGAGGCTCCCTGGTGGCGCAGTGGCTGGGCACTGCGCAGGGACGCAAGTTCACCCAGCCGGGGAGATTCCCACATGGCTCGGCAGACCTCTCCTGCCTCACCCGCTGCTCCCCTCAGCAGTGTACTTCGGTCTATCTGCCTGTTCTGCTCCCCGCTCTGTCTCTGGTGAACCTTCTCACCACCCCATACCTCTGGCCTGTACCCCAGCTTGTATGCATAAATAAATAAATCTTTAAAAAAAATAGTGAGAAACAGAGTTGTCATAAATTGTTTAGAGATTCATGCACCTGGAAATTTTTGCCAAGAGAAGACCTGGACTATTATTGTTCAGATGATGTCAGAACAGATGAAAAGGGGGCGTGGGGTTGAGAAAGATATCAGTCAAAGTGACATCATAGAGGATTTACTGTTTTAACATAAGAATGAGGGGCCTCCCTGGTGGCGCAGTGGTTAAGGGCTGCATTGTGGAGCTGTCGACAGTGGTGACGCGAGTTCGGTGCCCCGCTAAGGAGATTCCCACATGGCAGGCAGATCTCTCCTGCCCTGCCCGCTGCTCACCTCAGCAGTGTGTTTCTGACTATCTACCTGTGCTGCTCCCCACTCTGTCTCTGGTAAACCCTCTCACCGCCCCATGCCTCTGGCCTGTACTCCAGCTTGTATGCATAAATAAATAAATCTTTAAAAAAAAAACAAAACAAAACATAAGAATGAAGCAAGAGAGAGAACCACAGCTGAATCTAGTGTGTGGTCTTGTGACTGAGGGATACCATAATAGATTGGAGGAAGAGGGAAAAATGGTGTAGGTCACGTCAATAGTCTAGACACAGAGGCAGCATGGAGGGGCCCTGGGACTAGCATCTTTTTCCCCACTAGTTTTCTAATGCAACCTAAGTTAATGCAACATTAACTAGTGGCAACCAAACTGGGCTATGGTTGACTCACCAAATGCACAGTCAACTAAAATCCTAAAGCTCTTTTTCTATGAACTGCTGTTACGCCTTGCTTCTGTCCAACAATATCTATGGGGAATGAATGGTGTGCAGGTATCATACTAGGCCCTGGGAGTTGGAGTGAAGAAGACAGTCCTGAGCCCTGTCCCAGGAGGGTTTCTATCGCACAACTAATTACAAACAGTGTAAGAAGTCTCAGCAAACCTTCCTTAGCACAGCTACCTTCAGCTCTCACCCTGACAGATGTTATAATCCCCTGACTGATCTTTGGGCTTCTGCATTTAGCTTCCTGAAGTACAGTTTCCACATGCTAGCTGGAATAATCCTTTTAAAACAGAAAACAAAACAAAAATCTTATTATAACAGTCCCCTGCTCCAAGTCTCCCAATAGGTTCAATCCTATTTAGAAGAAAATTCAAAAACTCACTATTAGCCTGCTTGGGCTGGTCCCTGGTGGCCTTCCCAACCTTCTTCTACACAGCTCTCCCCTTGTTCTGTGTACTTCCCCCATTCTGGCCTCACTACCGCTCCCAAAACATGCCAAGCATACCCCACTTCAGGGCTGCAGGACAGTCTCCCCTCTGGAGCTGCGTGCTGTTCTCCCAGATGGCCACTGCATCCCTCTGTTCACGGAACTACAGACCTCCCCCCAGGACTGCAGTTCTCTCTGGCCACTTGACCTAGGTAGGGGCTTTCATCTGACTCCTATCACTGTCTCTCCCCCCTGCTTCATTTTCCTTCCAAGCACTTATCATTACCTGACATATTCTCCATTAGCATATAAGTTCCATGTGAACATGAATTTTGTTTTGTTCACAATTTTTTCCCCCATCTAGAACAATGACCGGTACATAGCAGGCTCTCAATGGCTATTTATTAAATGAAAGGATAATCAGAGAACTTTGACTATAGGTAATAAGTGACTGAACCTTATTTATTTCCTGATCGTCTTAAGTCGAGACCTGAGATGTATAGGGAAGTGTAAAGATGCTGTTTTGGAAAAAGGAAACATGAATGTTCCAAACCAGGTCCCACATGTAGAATCCAAACATCTTCCATACAGATGGAGCACTCTGCGCAAGAGGGAGATTTGGGGGAGAGATCAGGTGTAGGAGGAAAGAAGGGGCTAGTCATGGAGGACCTTAAAAAACAAATTCATGAGTTCTGTCTTGATCCTTACGGCAATGGGATGCTGTAAAGGGATTTTCAGCAAGAAAGTGACATTATCCGATTTGCGTTTTAAAAAAGATCACCCAGGCTACAGAGTGGAAAATGAATCGGATGGGAGTAAGACAGGAGGCGGACTACACGAATTTACATTTATCCTTATTAAATTTAATCTTTGAATTGCAGCTCATCAGTTCTCCCCGTTGAGATCTTTTTGAACTTTGATTCTTCCATCCAATGAATTAGCTAACCCACCAAGCTGTGTGTTACCTACACTGCTGACCAGTAAGCCTCTGCTACAGCTAAGTCACATGCAGGTTTTCATCACACCATCCTGCTCTCTTCATGGCACTTTTGCATGTGCTGATGAGAGGTCTGAATGGGTGGAAACTTACTCTCCCTCACTCAATTGTGTTTTTTATTGAAAAGTTGACTGAGCAGCCCAGAACTGAACTCTTCAAAGTTTCTAAGCTGAGTTTCTAAGGATTTTTATGTGCATCTCTCCTAGAGTTTATGAGACATATATTAAGATGGCAACCCAGTTTATTCTCTGATGGGTTAATTTTGGCCCCTAGTTTCTGGCTGAGGGTTGTATAGCTGAGTCTGCTCTTGGATAGTATGTGCAATCAAAAGATCTCTCTTCTGGCATGAACTGAAGCATATAATACAGCTTATATTTCTGCCCAGAATCTATTATCATCTGTACAATATGAAAATGGCAAAACCAGGAATACTAGTATGCAGCAGATTTTGAAAAATTGTCATCCAGACTCATTGTTTATTAGAGGATATTATCTTTGGGGTTTATGTGCTGTCTGTCTAACTCAGAGCACACAACCATGCACTTAAGTGGGATATACAAGTTCTGCACACACTCTAGTGAGCTGATCTGGTATTTTGTACTATCTATTAGATGAACTCATTTAAATCAGGCTCCTTTCTGTGAAACAGGTGATTACATATACATATTAAACATTTACTCTCTTTGGGAAGGTACTGAGGTACATTAAGGATCTTGAACACAGATGAGCTAATAGAAAACACTAATCACAAAAATAGAAAGTTGCTAGGCTTAGAGGCCAAAGTGAATTCACAGGCAGCAATTTTTTAATCTTTTTTCCTTAGTCCTGGGATTTCTTTGGAGGTCTCAGAGGCTGCTGCTGAAGGAAGGGAGAAAGAAAAAGCAACAGGCTGTGTCTCTTGTGTATCAACCCTCCTATCATCCTCTTCTCCTCCCTCCCAATTCTTCATTTAATAAAGTTTGGTGCTGAAATAGTTTGAAATTTATTTAGAAAAATTCATTTTAAATTATTTTTCTATGAGCTATTCGTTACATATTTACTATTTTTAGCAATCTTGTGCATACCTAGAAATTCTGTGAACTGAAAAACAAATCCCCAAATACAAACTATTTCCAAATGTAATATTTAAAATGAATTCAAAATGTGACAGTTAATAAAGCTGGCATGGGGTTAAATTTTAGGAACAGTTAAATATCTATGAATGTCAGATTTGTGGCTATATTGTGATACTTTAGAGTCAAATTTTATTTTCATGTCTTGGAAGCTTGGTAGGTCTTTGTAAAGCTCATAAACTCTAGACCTTGTGGCTATTAAGCTAATAGGAAAATCAAAGTCCTTGCCTGCTTCAGAGAAATTATTTCAGTGATTCAGGACACGAAAATATAAATTTCATACCATTGCTTTAGGGTCACTAAAAAGAAAAGAAATAATGATTTGTTGTTGTTCCATCTGGGTATTTTCATCCTACATGTTGTACCTTTGCTGGATTCTATGGCTTGAAAATGGCACCAGCAGACAAAATGAAAACAAAACAAACCCTTGGATTCTGACAGCAGAACTTAGGCTACAGCGGGTATGTTTGGGGTAGCCACGGGTAGAGAATCCAATGAACTGTGGTGGAGGTTTCTTAGCACCTTGGTGGGACCGGTGTGTAGCATGCATTTGAAGAAATGTGAACCTGTACTCCTAAAGCAAACACAGTACTGTAACCCAATGTTACTGCAATAAAAATGATTATGTTGAAAAATGAAAGAAAATATCCCATAATCGTCCAAGTAACTCCCACTCCTCATTCTCTGCTCCTGGATAAATACAATTGATCAAACTTGACTGAGACTGTGCACAGGAAATGAGGTCATTTTTTTGTTTCTTTTCTACTTATTTATTTATTCTATCAAAATAGGGTTGGAATAGCAGTCCCTAAAGGTCCAGATCTAAAGGGACTCAGAAATTCTTTCTCAATTGACATGGAGTTCTTTGAACTGCTGTACCCATGCAGTGGCCAGGAACCACTGTGGCTGACTGACCTCATGTCACCAACAACACTGTCTCCCTAGCTACTTTTTGGCTAGAAGGAATGTGACAAGTGACAGTCCTGGCGAATGAGAAAATGTGCAAGTTTGTTGGTCAGCACTTCTTAAACAATTCTTAGTTTCCTGACATGAAGAAAGTCCACACACTCTCTTGCCTTTAGTTCCTCTCCTCCATTTCTTTTTTACTTTGGCTAAAACATGGATATTATGACTGAATATCAACAGCCATCTGGACACCAAAGTAATAAATACTAAGACAAAGCCAGAAAGTCAATGGCAAAGTGAAAAGAGAAGGACCATAGGTCTCTCTGATGGCTTCATCCAGCAACTGAATTGGCTCTATTTGGACATCACATCAGTTATTACAAATAAACCCTTGTGTATCACATCACACTGGCAGAGTTTTTAGAGCACTGCAGAGACGTTTGTCCCATTTAATGACATTGTAACTGGTAAGCATCAATGTTCTATGATGGCCTGAAATCTGTTAGGACACACTTATTCCTATCCTGTCTTTCCGGTGACCATCCGCAGTGAGAGCAAGTCAGCCAAACACTCCATATTCCCTTTGTCTTTTTTGTAGTTAAATGCTCCCATTTCTTTCTTCAATGGACAGAATTACTTGCTTTTTGTGTTCTATTATAAAATTATATAGATGTTGCCAACTGATCTTATTCTAACTGCAAATGCAGTACATATTTGTGTTAGAAGATTTGAAATGTGCAGGAATATATAAATAAGATGAAAATTATCCTTGTAACTTCCAGAAAGAGAAAATCATTGTTAATATTTTGCTATTTCCCTTCCTACAGGTAGATACATTCATGTTGATACACATCTACATATATATTTATATATGTACACTAATATAATCGCTGTTTTCTTTAAAAACAGCGATTGTTAATTGTTAATTACAATTTGTTGTTAATATGCTTCATGTCATTAAATAGAAATTTTTATTGGCTGCATAATAGTTATATTTATTGGATTAATAGCCTATAATGTCCCTTTAATTGCTGACAAATTAAGTTTACTACAGCGAAATATCCTTGAACTTAATCTTTTATGTTTTGTGTAGAATATTCTTCAAATTTAAGAAAAAAATATTTTTTTTCTTTATACTCAAATGAGTTTCTTATGTACTAGAATTTATTTTCACAACAAACCTCTAAAATATCCTTGGAAAGTACATGACTATGATATGTTGAACACCTGTTTAATACTGTCACCTTCTTTGATAGATATAATATTCCCAATCTATTAATTAGGAAATAATCATCAGTTTTTTCAGAGGGTTGGACAATTAAACTGAACTGTCTTTAGGAATTCTTGCCCTTAATGACACTCTGAACACATTTTCAATATAACAATATCTCTAATTACGGCTTTATCATGGACCAGGCTTTATGCACTTAGATTTAGATATCTAAGGGTTAGCTAATTTAGTCCATTAAGAGTTAACTCAAACATCTATTATATCAAGTAGCTATGCTGAACATTGTACAGATCAGGTTATGTGAATATGGGGCCTTTTAAAGTTCCTCAGTTGTCTCAGTATTTGAGACTAAAGTAGATTGCACTTGCATTAATAAATTATTTGATTAAAACTAAATACAAAAATTGCTCTATGGATAAAAATGTGCATAAATTATGACGCTGTAATAGTTGAGCCTGTATCAAGCATGTAGAGTATTTTCAATTTATTTTGAGTCAGTCATATTCTTTGATTCAGTATTTTTTTGGTATCACTTTGCTATATTTGTCATGACAACTCACAATTTGTGACCCAAGGTGAGCAAAATCTCTGAATATTCAGCTTATACAATACTTGCCACAACTCACATGCAATCAAATTGCTCTATACTAATGTAATTCAATTTCATGTTGCTGCAGGTAAAAGCAAGCAGTTCAAGCATGTTTTGAATATAATTCCCATGGCACTCTGCATAAGCACAGATGACAGTATTCTTTTGCAAACAGATCTATGGAAAATGAAAATGGTATTCGTAAACAAGAAGCACACAGATATTTCCATTACAAAATATTTAACTTTAAATATTTTTTTCTAATTCTACCAAAAGGCAAAACTTGTAAATTAAAATTAAATAATATGAATAAAATATATGCTTCTTGAGATTAAAAACAAACAAAACAAAAGGAAGAGCTAGAGGAATACAACGGGAAAAAGAATGTCAGGAATAGAAGACTAGGAAGGACCAAGAACAATATGATCTAATTAACCCTAGTCTTCTCCCAGTGCAAGCGAATTCACGTGATCTAAATCAATTATGTCAAGTGATTGCCTAATTTATTCATAGATTCCTCCAATTAGGAAATAAAGCACATAGTTCTTTTCTTCAAGTTTTAAACAACTGCTTTCACTCTTTTCTAGTAATGAAATTAAGATCCTTGGCCATTTATATTTCTTGCATTTGACTCTTTTCTTAAATCTGTTCATTTGTGTGAATCTTTTTCAGACACTCTCAATGAACAAAACTAACTTGAGTAAGTGAATGTGAGTGTCCAGTTTTATATTTGATATCCTCCTAAAATCTCTTTACCCATGTTCTATTTTACTATCCAACTCAAACATTTATTTGACTTTCATTAACCATTTAATTATTTTTTTGGCATTGTTTATTTTTTATTCATTCAAGCTTTTGATGTGGGAAAGGGGATCCTGCCTATTTGGTAAGTATAGCCCAAGCAACCATTGAGACTGACAATTTTCCGAGACTGCATCTCAACTGCTCTAACTCTATCCATTCATATCACCCATCTTGGATTTATTCAGCATCTACACATTCTAAGTGGTGCGGAAGGTGCCAAAGAAGTATAAGCTATGACCCTGGTAAGAGCTTGTAATCAGAGTGGAGTGGGAAATAATTCTCACTAAGTACCCAAAAGAGTATCCAATTCTGTACCTAAGTTAGTGACATCAATAGTAATTGCTTTAGGAATTCAGAGAGAGAGGTGGAAAAAAATCTCAGCCCCTCATGGGCAGACAATACTTGAGTGGGTCCTGAATGAAAGAGAATTTGGAGAGAAGACCAGATCATGAGAAGGTCTGTACCCTATTTTTAGTATTAAGACTGCAAAATCAATAAACCTCACTTGAAACAGAAATGCATGCTGGTTTGAAGCCCAGGCATCACAGTTAAATGTGCCTAAGTTCAAATCCTGGTTCCCCACTTATTAGCCATGACTTCTTACACACGTCAATCTCCTTAAGCGCTGGTTACATCATCTGTAAAACAGTAATAAAATCACTGTGCAAAAAACCAAGCTCAGCATATAGCAAGAATTCAAAAAATATCAGTTACTACTAGAATTACAATTATGACCAATGTTATCCCTCCTTTTTCCACTTCATATTCTAGATTAGTCAGAGACATCACTGCTTTGAATTTGGGGGCTAAGGAATTTGATCATTTTACCATATGTAAAGGAAAAAGTCAGTGGTTTCCAACCACTGAATTAGTGATGTATTAGAGGGGATGTATTAGAGGGGAATTTACCATACATGGACTGTTCTTTCTGAGGCACAGGGGCTGCAGTCAACCACATTCTGTCATCATAATCCATGGTTAATTCATGCTTAGTTACAGTCTTGTTCTTTTATGGTACTCTGCAATTAATTCCTACTTATTTAGCAGTGGCAGACACTTCTCTACCTGGTAGTCTCTCAGCCTCACCCCACTTCACAGCATTGTTCCCTGTGTCCCAGCTGTTGGAAATCCTTTCCCTACCCTGCCGTGGCTTTTGCACACCACCTTTAAACCTCACAAACACATCTCTTAGCCAAGGGCATTCCTCAGAGCACTAGTCCCATGAAGGATCTTTAATTAAGGTTTCTATGATAAGATGACGTTGGGAAATGCTACATATTACATATATCTTGAAGACTTATGGAAAGTCTGGTAATATACACAAAAAACACATTAAAAGTTGTGAACAAACTCGTATTTAAGAAGTCTGTTTAAGTCAGTTTTCTAAATGTACTTGACCATTCTTTACTATGTCATTAAAGTCACTACTAAGACGCTCAGTCTATTAGGTTTTGAATGAATGTGTACGTTCATCTATTTTTAAATCAACAAAAACTCTTCAGTCTTTGATAAGGCATCATTACTAGGCTTTACCTAAAGAACTTGGCCACTTGTAGTTTTTCTTTAACCTTTCTGAGTACAGAGAACGCACTGAGATTATTAACCTAGTATCTACAAATAGGTTAGAAATAGAGGAGCTCTCTCTTCTTAAATGTACCGTGTTTTTCCATTCAATTTGGATACTACAAATTTTTCCCAAATCTGGAAAATGGGCTATAGGTCTTCCAATTCCCTGCTGTACTCTTGTCTTGCTTTTAAGGAATTTCAGCAGAAACCTTTGTAGGCTTTCATAATTCTTTCAAGACAATCCTGACAATATGGTGCTTGGGGATTATTCCAGTTAGTTCCTGGATCAGCAGAGGGTACATCCACTTATTCCCAGCTCACTTGAAACTATCAGTCTTGATTAGGCAATTTCCAATTTGATCTCTATTTTAATTTTCACTTTAATTTTAATACCTTCATTACATAGAGTTCCTTGTTATCTTTTCTTATGAACAGTAGAGACCAAGTGATTATTGAAACATTAGCTTTTCCAGTCACGTTTCCTGTATCCACAATTTGTATAAGTTTGTTTTTGTTCTATGGGATAGCTTTTCAATGCCTTTATTCACTTATTTTGTTACTACCATTTATATCTCTAACATCTCAAACTTTTTCATGAGAGTATTTCCACTAAAGGTGACCTACAGAAATAAGATATTGTTGCCTGTTGTCATTGATATGTCTCAGCTATACAGAACAGCACCTGGCACAAAGGAAGTGCTTGACAAATATTTGTTTAATGAATGAAAGAATAGATGGATGGATGAATTTTACATGGAACTGAAATTGCATTTTTAAATATGAGACAATTTCTCAGTCTTATAAAACCAGTTCTTGGGGATGGTAGCCTTTGTATTAATATGCTCGAAAGCAGCCAAAACTATTATATATAAAGTACGGTAGTTTTTGAGTTCCAATGAAGAACCAAAAATAATTTATTTTTAAAATATTAATTGACATATGCCAGCTAAGCAATTTTATCATAAGTAAGTCTGATCTCTGGTTCTATCTCTGATTCATGTCTAGGTAGACATTTTTCTAGCCATTTAATGAAGTACACAGATATATTAATTAACATGTACTTTGGAACGGGTAATATCCTTAGCTTTAGGAAAGTGAGAGAAAAATATCTATTTTCCCTGTGAGCAAGAGTAGAGATTTGACCTTTAATGTGAAATAACATTTTACTTCCAAAAAGTGATATTTATTTAGAAAATTTTAACCTTACAGAGGAAATGCTCAGGTGATTCACAATAGAAAATATACTGTCAATAAATATGTGAAAAATGTTTAGTCACAGAAGTAATTTTGAAAGTAAAACAATAAAATGCCCTTTCAAATCCTATCAAATTGGCAAAAAATGAAAAAGAAAACCCAGATTCTTCCATACCATTGATACAAATAAAATTGCTGGCTGGAGGGCAAGTGGTCATATATATCAAATGTGTTAAATCTTTATACAACACTGACCAAGTATTATACCATAGAAATTTAAAATGATGAAATAATTATGATTGTTTACAAAGGTTTATTCACTAGCAGGCTCAATGCATTGCTTTTTCTAAGAGCAAAGGATTGGAAAGAACTTTTATAGCCAAATAATAAAATATCAGGCAAATAAATCAAGCTACATTTATTCAAGACCAAACTTTATAATTAAAAGATATAGAAGTAATGACATAAAGAATAATATTTGAGCTATATTGTTCTTAAAAAGACACAATTTTTAAAATATATGATCAGTGCAATCACTTTTGGGGAAATATGACTGTATAGATGACAATAAAAATATACACATAAGGCTAAAAGCATACTTTTAAGAATAAACTATAACTATTGCACCTAAAAATGAGATAGTTGCACTAACCTTGTAGCTTTAAACTCTGCGTAAAGTAGTTCTAATAACAAATCTTAACATTCATAATACCACGCAGAAAAGATAATTATAAAATGCCAAACTTCATGTAATATATATTTATTGTATTATATATTCTATATAACTTTTTTCTTTTTATATGTTCAGTTATATATTTATATATACATTTTCAGCTAATGGACTCTTACTTCAGGACAACTAAAATGGATTTGGATCATTCTTGCAAGGAGAATTTTTTTTTGTTTTATTCTTTGAATAATTTCTTTAGTTTAATCTTTTATGAAGATGTTCTTATATTAGTTCAAATGTTATTTCAAAAGGAACGTAGAGTTTTATTTAAATATGAACAATGGTTTAGAAAACAAAGGCAATTGAGAAAGAAAGTTTCCTTTTTGGTTTTATTTAAAATGGTTAGGATTTTAGACATAGGGTCTCAAAAGAGATGCAAAATATAAAGAAAGCACTTCATGTAATAGTCCAGTTTTAAGAGGAACCAAGAATATTTCAGTCCTAGAGAATAAAGTAGTTTCTCCATTGATCAAGATTTCCCATCGGAGCACAAAGAATCCTCAAAATACACAGTCTCTCTTAATAAAGATCTGAATGCTTTTGTCATTGCCATAATATCATTGGTTAATGTGCAATTATAAACATTTCCAAACTTTATCATTTTCCTTATATCTCTTGTGGAAAAACAGAGCTTTGGGGTTCTCTTACAGACACTGAATTTCTAAATTATCTGTTTACTCCATGAAAGAATGTCCAAGCTTAAGAAAATATAGTCAGAGTGACAAACCACATGGCAACATATGAGACCATTTGTGTCTCTATGGCTAAATTAAAGATCAACATATAAGATTTATACATACCCTTTCCCCCAGTATTTCACAACACTTACTTTAGAAGAATTTATTTATAATGACATTTCAACTCAACCATCAATTACAAGGAAAAGGTGTAGAAGAGGTAAAAGTTCACTTTTAAGATTAGTAATGTAATTACATCACTATATTACGCTCTCTGTGACTACTCCTGTTACTAACAACATTGAATTCCCTATGTTCCAGGTACTAGATTCAAGTGTCTTTATTTGAGAGACAATCTTTATTTCCAAAGATTTTTTTTTTTTTTTACAGATGGCGGTAAATGAAAAAGTTGTGCCTTTAGTTGTCCATGCAACAAATACTGAATAAAAGCAACTAAGTTGAAGGTGTTTGTGGACGTTTATTCAGTGGAGAGGGTGTAAACATATGGGCTGGAATGTACTACAAACTTCAGATAAGATTAAAACATACAAACCAAGATAAAAATGCAATTCCTATACAAAGACGCCCTTTGTAATTAATAGTAATATTAATCACTATGTCAAATTATTCTTGAAAGTACATTTCTTGAGGTATATTTCTTAGAGAAGGTAAAGAAATAAAGCAGAAAGAATTGTACATGTGTACCTATGGGGACATAAACTTATACTTTATACAGAGAATCATTTTTACACCTTTGTTTCCAAACCAAATAATTTTTCTAATTAAGTGGAATATATATCATTTTGCTATACCTAAAATAATGATCTAATCATATTAAAGATAAGAAATGATTTATAGCTCTATAATTAAGTTAATGTTAATATTAATCTATACCTCTCCTTTATTTTAAAATACAGTAATTATCTAAAATTTAATTATATGTTAATTTTCTTTAACCCAATATTGACATTCTCTGTGGTTTGAAATAGGTCTGCTTTGGATGGCAATGCTATAAACTGTGGGTGAAGTCAGAGTTTGTTTCCTTTACTGGTTTCCCTTTAATTACCAGATATCTCCTAAAGAATTCAACTGGAGTCCTGATCTCTAAACTCACTTGTTTCCACCTGGTCATCTTGCTTCGGTTATAATTTGTGTGATTGTGTTAACTAAAGAAGACTGTGAAGACACACTAACAAACAAACAAACAAAAAATAAACAAACAAACAAAAAGAAATGAACCTATGTCTTTTTCAAAATACTGAAAGACACATAACAATGGTCCATTTTTTCCATAAATCTGGTGAATTTTGCCTCTCAGACTTCATGAGTTGTTTAAATTTATATTCTTGTCTTTTCCTCATATACCAAACATGCTACAAACCAGAATTCAGTATGTCATCACTACCATCTCCCTTGATTTCACAGTTATAAACTTTACATATCTTCTGATGTGGCCATTATCCCTTTATAGATTTGGGGTACAGATTCAAATAGCTAAGGGGAGCTCTCATATACCTCTTCAGTAAACTCTTTCAGGCAAGATATCTTTATTTTTTCCAACTGTTTTTGACTGGACATTGTTTATAGACCTCTTGTTAATATCTGAAGTCATTCAGTACTATTTTTTTTCTCTAGTAAATTATTGTACCCAGAATTAAACACTTGATCAATGCTGCATGACCCCACCAGGGTGCAATGAAAATACTGTCTTCCTTGATCTGGTAACACAGAAGTAGTTTTGGCATAACCATGTCAGGCAAGCAGCTAGATTGGAACATCTTCAATAACTATATTACATATCACAGGTCTCCTAAGTCCTCTGTGCACTCGACTTGAAGACACGGGCTTTATCTTCCACAATTCTATCTAAAATCCACTTACATACCCACAGTCTTCAACTCTAACTGAATTTGGCTCCAGAGAAATCATTTCTAATTAACATTTATCATTTACTTGTATACAACTTTATAAACCATTTACCCAATAAGAATGAGAACATTATCAAGAGTTGAAACTTTTCTTATTCATCTAGAATACTGCCTGGCATTATAGTCAGTATCCAATAAATGCCTGCTAAATATTTGCATAATTCTTTGTTAAGCTGTATCTTCTTCAACTCTGGAGAAATCACTTGAATGCTAATTCTGTCAATGAATCAAATATATTATCCAACTCTCTAAGACATCCTCTACCCAAATGTTGGTAAGGATGCTCTACAGACCTTCATACAAGTTACACCCATGCTGTCTTCATCCAATTTTTGATGTTTTATTAGAATATAATGAGATGGGCCAAGTAGAGCGTTTAATAGTAAAGGGTACTTAATTCCTTTCAGAGAGACAATGAGCTTTAATTAGCATGATTTGGGAAGGGCATTCTAACACTATTACCTAGTGTTTAGTTTGACCCATAAGTCTCAATAAAAAACACATTGAACTAACTTTATGAAGGTCGATGGAAATTAACATTTCCCTGTCAGCCTAGATAGCCTATGAAAAAGGGAAGGAGACAAAAGCTGTTTCACAGACCCTTATGGAGGCTGCTAGTGTCTTACACTTCCCCCTTTTAATTTCACAAATAAATCCTCTGAGGACCCATATTAAGACCACCAGTGACACAAGTTGTTTCTGGAATTCATCATCTTGGTGAAAAAAATTATAATTTGCTTCCTGCCCTCAGTGTGAGGCCTGCTCTTCATAATTTCTAATGATCAGGTCAGTGGTTTCATAATCACAGTCCTTTTAGAGAACAGGTCTATGAACTATCCAGACTTCCATTTGCGGGCAGTCATGCTTTCCGAGCTTGAACATCATTCTCTTGTGTGCATGAAGATAAAATGCACAAGGGAGCTGGTGGCTCTGCTCCCCACCTGTCAGCTGTTAGGTGCTCTGAACAATGGGCCACTTCACACACTTCTGTTTTGTTCTCTAAAAATAATTTAATTGTCTGACTCTTACAGGTTTTGCGAGCTGTTTAGCACTTCCTGTATTTATTCTCTTAGATTATTTTTACTTTTCTTTCTTCTTATCATTTGTGTTTCTCTTCCTCTTTTCTACACAGCCAAGGTTATCAGTAAGTTTTGGAAGCAGCAACACTGGTATCTGAGATGTTTCTACCTTTTCTTCCTCTCTGAGATAAGTTATCATCCTAATGTAGAGTTTCCTTTTGGAAATCTTTCCTTAAGTCTTGAGTTTTCCTTTCCTGTTGGGGTTTCAATCTGGATATACGCAGCAAGCATCATTTCTTTCATTTACTATGGAATCCTCAGTATTGAATGCACTTTCTGGCTAGCAGTAGGTACTCAATAAAAATTTGTTTAGAGAATGAATAAACATTTTCTGGAATTCCTCAATTTTGACTTTCTAAAGCTTAGGACATGTGCTCCTCTATGTTCTTATACTCTTCCTTATCTTCTAGAGATAGTAGATAATTTCTTTTACTGTTACCATTAATTCTCTGCCAACTAGGTTTCCTTATTTAAAAAAATAAGTCAAAGTTTTACATCTTAAATAGCAGTACTTGATTCAGTTTTCACCTTTTTCAGAGGTACTGCTTACTGATGGATAGCAAAGAATATCAATGGAAATCAATAAAATTATATTAAAAATGTGTTTTATGGCATACATAGTATATAAATTTATAAACCAGGTTTTGGTGATAAGAATATATAGTTTTACAAAAATTCTCCTATGTATTCCTTGTTCAGGATTTTTATCTTTTTAGTAAGAATGTACGTGGAAATACTTAACTACATAAAAAATAAATCAAAAAGGAAAGTATTAGAACAGTAAAGTGGAGTTAATTTACTTTTCTCAAGCTCATCTTTGCTATGATACTAGAGATACCTGAGTACTCTTTAAGAGGAAAGCCTGACATGGACGAATGGGTTGTATTCACAATATGACCCAACTATTTACCATCGCTGATATAAGAAATTAATTGATTTATAGTTTACTTCAACTGTGAGAGTCTACAAACATTTTCTATATTAGAATACATTTGTAACAAGCAACTCACAGAAAGTAAAACTGCTGCATCACAGATCTTGTATGAAAATCAGTCAATTTATCATCTTGGTTTTAGGGAGAATCATTCAAGACACACATACTTTTTAAAGCGTACTAGACATGGAATGTTAACAAACTTCTTTGTCAGGAAACGTCCTAAAATTGCATCTGAATGTCTCATGCATCACTTTAAACTCATTTCCTCTCATTGAGCAGGGGCAAGACAGCTGGCCAGCATCTTCCATCTGCACTGCCCTCGGTTTTCTCCTGTGTTATAGAAAGCTCTTCCGAGAGGTGAGTAGAGGCCAATTTGAAAGAGGGAAAAAAACTCTTCTCTCAAAAAAAAAAAAAAATATTATGGAAAGTGGCGCTTTAAACTTAACTTTGAATGGGGCTAGATGTTAGGTCAAGGAATTAGCCAAAATATTGAAGTGTTGTGCTATGAATAATTCAGACTAATTCTTAAATGGAATTACTGGATCATAAAACACCAGGACTGGAAATCAAAGATGTTTACGCCTCATCAAAAAGTCCTTGAATGTAACTCTCTGGCATATTGCCAACAAGGGCAGCTCTTTGGGGGAAAAACCCTATGCCAAAGGCCAAAGAGGCAGCTGTGTTATTCAGCTCCTGAGAGCTTCCAACTCAACACCCACATAAGCTCAATTATGAGCAAATTAAAGGGATCCAGACTGAACATTGTAATTCTGGTAATTTAAATAAATAGAAGAAAGTCTACAATTAGAAGGAAAAGATTGATTTTCTGGAAAACCCAGAAAATGACACCCTAACCTCTCTGAATAAGCATAGTTACATCCAATTATTTAAAAATAAATTTCCCTTTATTCATCATTTTTGTCCTCTTGATCTGACTTAAATATGGTCATACACATTCCCTAAATACTAAGGCAGAATAGACTTTAAAAAGTCTGTAATGGATATATCAGAGCTAATGACATTAAATAAAACTATAATCAGAGTTTTATACCTAAGTTTTAGAACATGTAACATGTTACTATTTTTACCTTTTCAAAGTGCAGCAAGAAATTCAGTCATTCAGAAAGAATCAGTGGTTTAATATTAGGCATTCTATTAATATAACTCACTATATTAATATAATAAAGAACAAAATATACATGGCCATCCTATAAAGATCCTTAAAATCACTTAATAAAATTCAACATCTACTTCTGACTCAACAAAATGAGCAAATTAAATAAAATCTTTTTAAAGAAACTAAGAATACAAAGAATCTTGTTTAACTTGTTAAAAGTATCCTACCAAAAATCAACACCAAACATTAAAATGAATTGATTCCTATACGCACAAAACACACAGTAGAAGCATTCCTGTTTAGTCTTTACATTCATTTTTATGAGTTGATTTAAAATTCATGTGGGTCAATAATACATATGAAGAGGCAATGAAATTTTGCAATAGATGAAAAATCAGAGGAAATTAATCCTATGAGTTATCAAAATAAAATGTGATGGCATGATAATATAAAAAGGATGATGTTGGTATAGAGCAGACTAATACGTAGATTGAAAATGTTGAGAAACCAACCCATGTATGGAAGAACATTTAGTACTCAATGTGACTACATATTAAATTAATGAGGAAAGAATTGTAAAAGTCAATAAAAGTTTTAAATAATTTGCTTATTTACAGAAAAAAATGCTATCTAATATACCATGGCTAAAAATATAGACTGCTGAACATGGGGAGGGGGGCACGAGATTTTAAATGTACTAGAAGGAAAATAAGTTAGGTAATATAAAATCCAAAAGTCATGAAAGAAAAAGAGATGGAAATATTTGACTAGAGCTAGAAACTATCCTTGGAAAACATCACAAAAACAAAAAGACCAATAACAGAGTACAAGGAGTTATTTGCAACATATATAGCAGTATTCTAAAGATGAAAACTAAGAATTAACAAATTGAAACATTGGCAAAAGTTGTAAATAAGCCAATCATAGAGTAAAGAATACTCTCTAAAACCAAACAAAACATCTCAAACTTTCAATTGTATCTAAATTCAATTGAATAGGTAAAAGTAAACTTAAAACAAGATCCATCCATATTAACACTATACAACTGTTAGTACAACATGTAGCACTGACATACATAACTGCGGAAGCAAATAGGTAGAATGCTTTCTAGAAGGATATACATAGCAAGCTATTTTTAAATATTCAATATATTTATTTCTGGGCTAGGGGAAGGAGATGGGGATGATAAGGCTTTCTTTTGCATAATCAGAATTACCTTGAGAAACATAAGTGAAAATAAGTGAACGATACCTACTCAGCTTTAAAAAATGTAAACATATGAACAACGACTCGTCAACTTCAACTTTTATATCAAGTTTAACTTTAAATTACTAGTTCAGACTCCATAGCAAAATGAAACAAAAAAGAAAGAAGAAACTGATGGAGCCTGTTAGCCTTTGACAATTACTATAGACTTTATAAAAGAGGAAAATAAATTAAGAGGAGATTTTATCTTTTTTATTTTGAACCAAATGAACTACTATTTTTCCTAGGTCAAAAACAGTCAAATAGCACTAATTTGGTATGCAACCTAAACGCCTCAACATTTTTTAAAAATCGTTCTAAGACTGGATCTTGACTCTGCTGAGAAAATAAATCCTGTAAGCATAGTCTCCAGTCTTTCTAGCAAATACCCAAACTTCTTACATTGGCCCAGTGCAATATGTGGAAAACTAAACTATGGACAATATTCCATTCCTGCAGTCAAATAGGAAAGACATTTCCAAATGTTTACCATTTGTGTATCATTTGAGTTTATTCCTCCAGAAAAGCAACGCATTTATTGAGCTTGCTCAGTTTTTTGGGCCAGAGGATCAGAATAATCTTAGAATGCTGACCCTCAGAGCATTCTGCAAGACTGTTAGTTTCAAATTGGCATTACCTGGAAAGGACCAAACTTTGATGGTTTACTTTAAAAATGGTTTTATACCATATTTACCACCTCTGTTGCATGGTGCATTTTAATCAATACATTTTTTGTTCAGCACTTGCATCCTGAAGAAAACAGCTCATGACCTCTGCCAATTATGTAAACTGACCGAACATTACTATTATTATTGTCAGTTATGTGTAAGTACAATAAAACACAATGGGTGACTGCCAGCTAGCCAGATTTTGCAAGGGCTATTTCAATTTCAAAGAGAAAACTCAAAGTTTTCAGTAACAAAAAAATATATAAATAGAAATGATGGTTCTGAACATGACTTAGGTCTTATTTTTATGCGTTTCATACTGTTCTTTCATTCTAAATGAAAATGAATGCTCTGTTTTTCTTTTGCAGTGATTTTTAAAAGATCTATATTATGGGGCACTTTTTTTTAATTACATGAGGAAAACAGAAATATATCTCTCTTCCAAAATTGAGAGCAATTTCTATCTATTTGTCTTCTTTATAGAGAGATTGGGAAGACAGAATAGCTGTTGTTTATAAAGCACAGTATAAAAATAAATTGCTCCTTAAATTATTAGTGCTAACTTATATCACTGGTGCATATTATTTCTTTATTTGTCAAAGGTTTCTGCTTGAGAAAATACCCTTTTTGACCAGTGTTCAACACAGCATCCTTGTGAAGCTTTCTATCCATCTTTTACTACAGATGATTAGAGTAAATGTACCCCAGCTATCTACTTAATTTATAGAAGATAGAATCAATTTCTCTTGGTTTATTATGACTGAACATTTTTCTGAACTCCTGTAAATGAATAACAGATAAACACCATTTATCAGATTGTTTTGTAGAACACGCAGTTTTGATTATTCTATTTTCTTGTTACTACTAATGAAATATGTAATATGTCTCAGGAAGAAACATTAGCAAAGCTTGATCTTTAAACATCTCAGCTCTAAGGAAGAAAAGAATATTTTCTTAAGACTTTATTTTGTAGCCACACTCTTTCCTAATAGTTTCTTTTCTCCCAAGAGCCCAAGGGAGGGCAGCAATAGTCTTCAGTGTCTAGCTGACATGTCTTCTAGGGTCTCACATTCCAGCAGGTGGAGAACACAGTTTGCAGGGACTCCCTGGCAGCTAATCCAGAAACTCCCTTTGGTGTCCAGAACCTCAATAAGATTGCTCAGGCATGGATTTAGGGTCCTTGACACCCTCAATCTGGCAAACTCAGAGATCCTTCTTTCCAGTGTCACAAGATTTGGAGATGGGCATTTAAAGAGATGGAGCTTCGTTATCACTCCCATCTTATCTATTGAATACAGAGATGGGAAGCCCCATGGAAGAGGATTTACTTAACCACATTATCTCTCAGGCCCTGCAATGGGTATGTACATAGGTAAGGAAACACACTGGCAGAAATGAGAGTACAAGTACAAAGGCCCATGAGTTATGGCATTCAGATACTCTGGAAGGAATAATCATATTTCCTGATCTATAAACTTTATAAAAATAAATCATTTATCTCTCTTTTAAAAGGAGGTAATTACGATTCAATGTGTGAGAAGAGACAGAAAGATGGGCTGACAGTTATCCCCTCCTCAAGGTTCAGCAGACCTTGCCCTTAGGTGGGAGTTGAAGAAACAATGGCAGGACATTGAGAAAGACAGATGGGGTGAGGCTGGGGAGCTGACCTGGATGTCACCTTGCCCTCACTTACCAAGATCCATGCTCTTTGAGGCTTTCAGACTCATCGGTTCAGGCTGCCTGGCTGGTGTCACAGATCTGAAGTTGATGTGCTGATCTGGAAAACAGACTGCTGAATCCATCCCAGGGCTGCAGAAATAAAGCCATACATAATATTTAGGCTTGGGATCACTATTTTTTGGAAAGGAAGGTGTTCTTGTTCTCATTTTTAGCACAGCACCCTTCCCTCCCTCTGCAGGTCCCAACTATACATTTCTGATCAACTCTTTTTTTTTAATATATATATATATATATATATATATATATATATTTTATTTATACATACAAGCTGGGGTACAGGCCAGAGGTGTGGGGCGCCGAGAGGGTTCACCAGAGACAGAGCAGGTAGCAGAACAGGCAGATCAGAAATACACTGCTGAGGGGAGCAGCGGGAGAGGCAGAAGAGGTCTGCCGCGCCATGTGGGATTCTCCCCAGCCGGGCGTTGAACTCGCGTCGCCGCTGCCGACAGCTCCACAGCACAGTGCTCAACCGCTGCGCCACCGGGGAGGCCCTCTGATCAACTCTTGATTCTCAAAATTCTTTTATGAAATGCAGCAACTTTTTTTTTATGTATTTTATCTATTCTACAATTTAAATAAAATAGTCTCAAATTAATATTGTGTTTTCTTCTTCACCAAGTTCTGCTAATTAGGATGCTGCTGTATGATATGTAACTTTAAGTGGGAAAGTTGAGTCTGGAAAGCATCAGTACTTCAAAGGATGTCCCCACAGATCAGCAAAGCCTAAGAGCAGAGGAGGAGATCCCTTGGGCTCAGCATGCCTTTCCTTGAGAAAGTAGTGAGACGGTCGTATGTACCTACCCTTTAGAGAAACCATGTTGAATGACCGAAGGCTGTAGCAGCTTGGTTTTCTACCTTACTTAGGTCTATTTTCAAAAGCTAATGTTAATGTTGAGCAAATAGTTTGTTCATCAATAATACCAAAAGGAAATAACAGGAAAAACACAGTTGACAATTTAGACACAAAATACATCAAATGCTCATTATAGGCTGGAATACTTACAGTCGATCTCAAAGAATTCTATTTCTGCTGAATATTTTATTTATTTTGTTTGAGGATGAGGAGATTATAAACAGAATTATAGACTATGCCTTCTTTCTTGATCTAGAAATAAATTATATTCAATATTTAAAATATTGAATTAGAGCTACTTTCTCCCTTGGTAATCTATGTTTAGAAAGTAAATGCGGTTGTTCATGTCAACATAACAGCCCTTAACTTAAATACAGGAAAACTCAAATCAAGTATCCTTGGCAAATAAAGAACTGAAATTGCATTTTTAAACAGCTAGGATTTGATACTTTTAACAATAAAATAACAAAAAAAAGTATTATGAATGAGAATCCTAAAATACATGAGGATCTCAATTGCTTAACCAAATATGTCAAAATAAGTTTAATCTTTTCCTGAAACTCATTAGTCA
Source organism: Scalopus aquaticus (assembly GCA_004024925.1). NCBI lineage: Eukaryota > Metazoa > Chordata > Mammalia > Eulipotyphla > Talpidae > Scalopus > Scalopus aquaticus. The sequence continues at coordinate 83,418 of PVIJ01006786.1, forward strand.
TACATTTAAATATTGCCTTATAGCAATATTAAAATTAACATGCAGCAAGAATACTTTTGCTAAAGGAATGAGTGAAATCTCTATTACTGTAATACAGTCAGTTGGCTAAGGGAGCAACAATGGCAGACAGCACAGTGCCCAGCACCCAGACACAGAGCACATCTGTCCAGCTCTAAATACCGGCTCTGCTACTTACTAGCTATGGGGCAGGGGCAAGCCAGCCTATTGCTCTATGCTTTACCTTCCTAGGTCTAAAATGGGTAGAATGATACTTACTACACAGGGTTTGAAGAGACAACATGAGACAGGATTTATATGTAAGCAAAATAGTGCCTGACACAGTATAAGTGCTATGGAATCATTTAGCAAACAAGTAAGCAGGTAAATAAACAGACCTATCTTTGCTTCTCAATCACTGTGTGTAGAGGAGTGAGCTGTGCTTTCTGCAGTTTGTCTTCTTGGTTTCTGTCAGACTCTTAGGAGGCCTGTGCCTAGGAGTTTTTCTCTCCCTCTAGGAAGCCTAGTGAGGTGTAATGGTCTGGGCACTGGACTTGAGAGGAGACACCAGGTGTGTGGGCTTAGTTTATTTGTGCATAAAATGGATGCTTATAGAATTTACTTGACAAAATTTTTATAATTATTGAACAAGTTATGTTAATATTGACACACACAATAAGAGCTGAACACACAATAAGAGCTCAATAAAAATAAACTATTAATTCTTTTTATTTCTGCAGGCCAGAGAGGTCTTTGACTGAGGACCTCAGACACTCTCCAATGAAACTGAAATCTCTCAAGAAATTTAGATATACTCTTTAGAGTTATGAAGCTTTTGGGTGAGGGGTTTCTTCCTTTGTGTCTGGCTACTTTCTCAGTCTTTGACCACACTGCAAATAAAACTTATTAGGTGTGTTGTCTAGTGGCAGAAAAATATGCCCATTGTAGAGAAAACTCTGATCTATGCTATAGACACAGGCCTGGCAAAATAGCAATACCCTAATTGCTACAGTCCATTTTAAAGAAGAATTTTGAGATGCTACTGTGAACACGAGCTTTCTCCTGAGCCTTGATGTTGTAGAGGCACTAGCCTTTCAATGTGTTGTTTGACCTTTATTTGCACTTAGTTTTTCATCCTTTGATCTCTTGTGATGATGTGGCTTTAGTGTCAGGAAGACTCATGGTCTCATAGAAGCAGAGCATTTAAGAGCCGGAAGGCACTAAAGGTCACCCCATGCAAGTCCTCATCTTGTAGATAAGACAGAGGCCCAAAGAGGAGGCTGAGGTTCCCAGGTCACACAGCTGGTCCGTGGCAGAGCCAGAACCAGAACTGTGCTTTCCTGAGCTTTGCCCAGAGCAACAGATGCTTCGGTTAAAATGATCAGCCAGGGGTGCAAGTTCTTGGCTGTTCCCGAATACACAGAAATCAACCCTTTCCCTCTTAGTGCAAATCCCCTCCCTGTCTTACGTGGCTTGCATGTTATATTACCCTTTGTTTCAAAAGATGGTGCATATCATGAAACAAAAGAAAACCATGAGTTAATCAACACAGATGCACATGTTATAATGAAAGTCTTCACAGAGGAGGTTTAGGACCAACATGAATATTTCTCATTAAAACATAGATCACACTGCATTAAAAGAGCACTGCTCCAGGCAGACTATGGGAACTTCCCCAATGAGTAACATATTGGTTAACCCACTTCATTACCAAACTAAACATAAATCAACAAATTGAAAGTAAGAACATAAATTTTTCCAGACTCTTGGTAAACCATTATCTTTACCCCCATCCAAAAAATACAAGATGGCAGTGACACTTGATGCAATAACATCAAGTACCTGTCTAAATAAAGTGATTTCTTGGTACATATAATGAGATATAACCAAGGATGCTCAAACAAGTAAAAAGATACTTTGTATCTAGGAATGTAAGAAATATTCATAAGCACGTATGTGTGTTTACAGATGTTTATAATATATACATACACATGTACCTCAAAATGTCCATTAAGTAGATCGCTGTGACTTACACATCTCTTACCACTATTTTGAATGTGACCAAGTTTACATTTTGACAACTTCCATGGAAGAACCTCAGTTAACCATAGTATAGAACAAAACTAAGGCAAGATAAATCTGATAGCAGACTGGTAGATATTTGAGGGGAGTAAGTATAATATGAGACATGACAGAATTTAGGCTAATTTGACCATATAGTGCACTTAAATAATGAGTGAATTAGCAGTAGTGAATTAGTTAATGTGAAAACATTCTAGACAAGTAGTTACACTAGTAAAACAGTCCATAATTTTATGCTACATATTGAAAGTTTTTGGAGTGAGGGAATGACACAATGATTAACTATAAAGTATGACATATTTTAATTTTGAAGGGATTTAGCATGTTCTCATGGCTGAGTGGGCTGCGGTGGAGGCTTTGGGAAGCTGGAAGTTGACAGCAGGCCAAAGACATGTCTCAGATAAAGGCCATGTTTTCAGCATGAACAACCAGGGAATCTATCAAATAGAAATGATACTCAATGTCAAATTATGCTGCATAATGAATAAATAAGGATAGCATGAGACATATGCCAGTGTCCTGAATGTGGTGACAAATCAGGAATAGGAAAGACATAGAAGAGCCAGCAATGAATTTTCAAGGAGAACTGTCTGAAATAAAAAGACAGGAGAAGATTTTGAGGGGCATGCCAAAAAAAAATTATGTCTGAAGCCTCAGGTGTCCATGAATAATCTCCAACAATTGGTTACTGTGAGTGAGAGTAGAAGCAGGTCAGCTAGATGAAATAAAAGAGGGGAGAAGAGGGAGGAGAAGGAGGGGAGAAAGACAAAGAGAAATGAAGAACAGAGAGGATCAAGAGGGAAAATATGAGCAGGTTCAGAATAACAAATCGTTGTCTAAACTGCAAATAAAATTGAATATATTCTGCCTGCCTTTGCTTTGTCTTAAATTCTTCCTGGGATAGCACATTATTATTTCTATTTTATTTACATACATATTTTAAACTTCTCTCTAATAATCACTGACATAATAATACAAATGTGTTTAATAAATTCCTGATTTAATTTTTGTTTAAGGTCAGAGCTGAACAATTTTTTGCTCTTCGTGCAACAGTTCAGTGTTTCACCAGACTGGATCCATCCCTAAAGCACTACTTATTCCTTTTAGTGGGTTTTGTTTTGTTTTGTTTTGTTTTTTTTTTTTTTTTGCAAAGACAGTCTCTTTTGCTTAGCCTTCCTGGCTCTCTTCCATTCCTTCCTCCACCCCAAGTTTTACACATCCAAACCCAGCTGCTGCTGGTCACCTAGGCAACACAGCAGCGTGCAGGATGGTGCAGGTCACAGGATCCCAGGAGGGAGAGAGTTTCAAAGCTTCAAATCTGTTCTTTCTATCTTGAACATGTCTTTGACTCTGTTCCTTCCCCTCCAGTCGTACTGCTCCTTCATTCCAGCCCTTCTCTTCACTTGCCAGCTCTCAGACTGGTATCCTGGTCGACGACTTCCCTTATCCACTCCATACTCCACAACTAATTTGCTGAACCTGATACCATCATCACCGGCCTTGAAACCCTTCAATGCCTTCCCACTGTTCTCCAGCAAAGCCTGGGGTGGCCTGTTGATTTTTCCCCAGGAAACCATCTGCTCCCGCCTTACTGAACACACCATGCATCTCCTCTCTCCCCTTGCTTGGTTTTCCTAACCTGAATTGCCCTTCCCACCACTTCTCTTTCTAGCAGGTTTCCTTCTATCTTCCAAGAGACCTTTCAAATACTAGCTCTCCTGGTATACCTTCTTTCACACCCACTGACAGTGTTAAAGCCTCACTCTTATGGGCCCCAGCACTGTTTGGTATCTAATGACTAGCAGGCCGCTTCTTAATTATCTGTGAGTCTGTTTCTTCAAGAAGAGAGCACATTCCTGAGGACAGGGATGCTTCCATTCCATTTAAATGTCTTCTACAGCGCCTTGGTCAGTGCACCATAAATACTTCTGAGTGGATGAGGGAGCAAATGAGGGACTTAATGATCAAATCCTGCAGAGCAGAGAAGTCTGATGTCTGAGAAAAGGCCTTACTTTTAGGTAACAGGAGCTCACTATTGGTCTCTAACATAGCAGTTCATGTAAACTGGTGAGAACAGAAGCTTAATCCCTGGATTTTAGGGAGAAAAGGGCAAAAGGAAATGGAAGTTATTGATTCATACTGTGTAATGAAAATTTCCATAAGTAAGGGTCAATATAAACATTTATTAAGATCACAGAACAAAGAGCTCTACTAAAAAGGCAAGAGAGAAAAATCTGGCGAGGCACTGTATTAGCCAAAAGGCTAGTTCCCAGTAATCTCTCTCGGCAGTATTTCTAAACCCACTTTCACCTGGGAAAAAAGCATGTTCCCATCCTTCCCAGCACAGGTTCTAGGCTATTTTCACTGAAATTGCTCCAGAAATAATCCAAAGTGTCTCTGGCATCTAGTGGACATTATCCTCCCCCACCACCCCATTTATCTCATTCACACTGCAGCCCACTGAAGCATCGGGCTTAGCATGTTGATGTCAGCTGAAATCTCTACGATAAGATTTTATGATGCACCAATCAAAACCACTATGAGATACCACCTCACACCTGTGAGGAAGGCACACATTAAAAATACAGGCAACAACAAATGCTGGAAAGGATGTGGAGAAAAAGGAACTCTTCTACACTGCTGGTGGGACTGTGAACTGGTCCAACCACTATGGAAAGCTGTATGGCGATTCCTCAAACTGCTCAACATGGAGCTTCCATACGACCCAGAAATCCCACTTTTGGGAATTTACCCAAAGGACACAAAAACACTAATCTGAAAGGATACATGCACCCGTATGTTCATTGCGGCACTGTTCACAATAGCAAAGGTATGGAAGCAATCCAGATGTCCAAAAATAGATGATTGGATCAAGAAGATGTGGTACATATACACAATGGAATACTATTCAGCATTCAAAGAAGATAAACACATGCAATTTGCAGCGACATGGATGGAATTAGAGGGGATCATACTCAGTGAAATAAGCCAGAAAGAAAGAGAAAAATATTGAATGGTTTCACTTATAACAGGACTATAAGG
>PVIJ01006787.1:0-11502 GCA_004024925.1 Scalopus aquaticus
GGGGGGAGGGAAGGAAAAGGGCACAGAATGGAATAGAAAAGAACACAAGGGACCATGGAGATGGATCACAGAATTGGTGGTGGGCTACCCAAGGTAATACAAAATGTAAAAGACATAAGTAACAATGAAAATATATATTAAAAAAAATAAAAATAAAATCCTACCAATACCTCTACTCTGTGAGATAAAACAAAAATCTGGAAGAGGGTCATTTTCCATGTGGACTTCTGTTCTGCATACTGTTTATTTCTTGTGAAGCTTGAATTTCTAGCCCAATGCAGGTAAAAGTGGAATGTTCCTTTTCTCCCCTTTGCCTTAGCTGCATTCAGGAAATTTTAGGTCTGCCCCTTTCCCCTGCTGCTGCGTCTGCCTCTGGCTCTTTTCTGAGGCCTGTTTCTTCAGGCTGGTCCATAGCCAGGCCAGGGTAGCTCTGACCGTAGGACCAACATGAACTTCCTGTGATGGGATACCAATTTTTTATTAAGGAGAAAGGAAACCAATGAAGTCAGGCCTCCTTCTGCTCCTTGTAGCTACCCTTCTTTTACTTATATTTTTCTAGAAAGTCTAAGGCAAAAACAAGGCTCAGAGATGTGCCTCATGCATTTCAGAAATTATTCTGCTCACCACATTCACCGCTTGCTCCTGCTCCTTCTGTGTCACCTCCATTCCTTTCTCTGCTTCTTAATATTTCCAGCAGAGATGCTTGTGGGTGAATGAGGAGGGTGGCGGAGGGCGTGTGTGTTATATCTTCCCCTGAGCTTTGTGTCTGGTGATTGAAAATACACTGATGGGAGATACAGTCCACCCTTCTCAAGAGAAAACCAGTCTAATGGGGAGATGACAATTACCTGTCTAGTAGCTTCTACTGCAAAGTGGTACCTGGATTAGGGGTTGCTTTATTACCTCCTAGGTGTGGACACCAGTCCTAGTGAACTACAGCAGTGGGAAGACACTGGATCTAAGCTGAGATGATGATTCTGACCTCTTTGGACAGGCCATTGTCCATTAGAGGCGTTCATGTGTTGGTTCACAAAGTACTCCTGATCTCCTCTTTGGGGATTTTTGTCCAAAAGGGATCTCCATTCCTGGAATTCACTGAAAGCTCTTCATGACATGCCCTCTGCAACTCATCATGTTAATGGGGAGAACTGGAGGCCAGCCAGGGTGCCCTTCCCCCAACCACGTCGGGATGGTGATATTGATTGCAGAGTCTGACAGAAGGTTATGGCAATGGATGGGATTCACTGATAGTGGAGGAATAAAGCTCTGGTCTTGGAGCCTGTCTTCTTAACTGGCTCGCAGCCAGGGCTTCCTTGCCAGCTCATACTTCCCCAGTCCATCATGCACACCCAACTAGATCTGGTTTCCCTGAACACCACTTAGAAACCCTTAATGGGTCCTCTTGGCCTGGACTCAAGGTCCTATAAGATCAGGTGCACATCCACAACAGTTGCCTTTACAGCCTTATTGCCTATCAGGTCTACCCTTTGCAGTGAAGTCCATAGTCTAGTCAGATGGGGTATAGTTACAGTTCCATGAAAATTCCAGCCCTAGTTACATCTCCTTGCCTTTTTCCCAGGCTGTCCACTGTGTTTTCTGCTTCCCTCCTTCCTCAAATTCAGCCCTTCTTTCAATACCTGAACCTTTTTTCTTCTCTGCTCATCTAGCTATGCCCATTTCTCTAACATGTACTCAGAACCCCACCACCACCAAGGACAGGAACCCCTGTAACCTCCAGTACAATTCTGAATGTGGAAGAGCCCTACCTACTTCTTGGGTGAATGGGGGGTGGGGGAGATGGATACTTGAAATAATGAAACTTCTCAGGCCTATTTAGTATTATTTCCTTTTTTTTTTAAAAAAAATTATTTTACTGAGAGGGGGGTGTGAGGATTCAACAAAGACAGAGTGGGGAGCAGAACAGGCAGATCTACTGAAATACGCTGCTGAGGGGAGCAGCAGGCAAGACAGGAGAGGTCTGCTGTGCCATGTGAGTTAACTCCCTGGCTGGGGATCAAATTCAAGCCTTAGCAGTGATAGCTCTGACACTTAACCCCTAGGCCTCCATGGTGGCCATGTATTATTTCCTTGTTGACCTGGTGTTCATGTCCCATTTTAAAGTGAGGCCAGGAGGTGCTGAATGGGATCAGAAGAAAATGGGATGCAGATGCCTCAGAAAGGTTTCCAATAGGCAGTGGTCAAGAACAGAACTGAAATGGAGCAGTTGCTAGAAACTAAAACAGACAAATAAGCAAACAAGGACAAAGAAAACACACAATTAGATTTAACATGCTTTGGAGTTGAATGGTGGGTGTGTAAAGTCAATTAAGTGCCCTGCAAAAGTTCATGCTATCTGAAACCTCAGAATGTGATCTTATTTGGAAATAAAGTCCTTGCAGGTATAAAAGGGTAAGATCAGGTTGTACTGGATGAGCATGGCCCTAAATCCATTGATTGGTGTCTGAGAAGAGCAGAAGACATGTAGAGGAGAAGACAGTGGAAGATGAAAACAGAGATAAGTGATGGAGACACATGCCCAGGAATGTCAAGGATTGCCAGGAACTATTAGAAGTTGGGAAGAGGCATAGAGGGATTTTTTTCCTAGGTCTTTCGGTGGGCGCATGGCACAGCTGACACTTTGATGTGCACTTCTGCCCTGAACTATGAGAGAATAAATGTCTGTTGTTTTTAAGCCCTTCAGTTTATGGTAATGTGTTGTGGCAGCCCCAGGAATGAATGTATTAGGATTCAGTGTGTGTCTAGGGTATGTATATCAGGAATTCGGGGGATTAAATGCGTGGATGACAGTTCATCTCTGTATGTTCTGGACTGTGACCAGATCGTGGGTCTAATCACGCTTCTTCTAAGATGTGTGATTAGAAGTCTACACTTACTGTTTGTGATAAAATTTGTCCAACTGTACAGGAGAAAATTCACTCCAGGAAGCCCCTGGCCACCTGGCTGGAGGTGGCCCATGAAGCACGTGGGGCATCTTGAGCATGATAGGAAATCATGGACAGAGCTGTGAGAGGTGAAGGACAGAAGTATAAGAAGGAGAAAGGCAGGATCTCTTGGTTTCCCCCATTTTTATACAGAAGACATTGGTCAAAATGATCCACAGGGATTGGGGAGGTGTGTACGGGGGAGAGGGTTAAGGAGAAGGCAGATGGAGTGTGTTAATAGTGATTTTGTAAAAAAGAGGACAAGATTTTTTGTCTTGATAGTTTGTTTTGATATAGGTAAAGAAACGGATGAGGAAAGAAGTGCTGAACCACACATGCTGGCTTTGGCAATGAGTGCCTTCTTTTTCTGTGTCCTGAGGCAGCCCTGACTCTCCATCCCCATAGCAATGAGAAGCCCATAAAGCAGAGGGTGGGATAAGAGGTAGCTTTGCCTGAGGAAGATGTCCTTAGGTGCCATGGGTACCTTCTCATGCCTTCCTTCTCAGCGTTGGAGATGGTGAGGTGTATAGGGGTAGATATTAAAATCCTAGTCTGCTTCTACCCATTGTCATTGTATTTGAGCAAGTCTGTCCCCTTCACTGAGCCTTGGTCTTCTCCATTTTTCAGGAGGCATGTCAGGTTGATGTGAAATTGTCAGGAAGAATACTTTGTAATTGTTAAAGTGCTGTGGACTATTGTGTCTTAGAGTTCTCCCCAGGACTGAATTGGAATATTGGAGTCCTCATCCTTTGGGGTTCCAGGGTGATCCATAGACTGTGTAAAAAGTATTTGCAGGTTTCAGTTTGGGATGATGAAAAGGTTGTGGAGATGAACAATGGTGATAGTTATAATGATGTGAATGTACTTAATGCCCCTGAATGGTACACTTAAAAATGGTTAAAATGCTTATTTTTTACCACAATGAAGATAATAAATAAAAAATATCACAAGCACTTCCTCCTAAAAAACAAAGTAATGCAGAGACTGGACAAAGCTGCCATTCAAGTAAATTTGACACTCTGAGTATTATAGGGTGATAATTGCACTTTGTGGTGAATACTCATATTTGTAATTGTGAGGAATTAGCTCTGTTTACTAGGACTCAATTAACACAATATATTATTGTTATTACTTTTGGATGGCTCTGAAAATTCCCTTGGGAGGAGGTAAATTAGAACACAATAATAGGAATTGTAATGAACTGTAAACTATACTCACTAACAAAGGATCTGGGGTCACCTCTTCCCTGACCCTGCTCTGCCCCCAGGTTATGTTCCCTCCTTAGCACTGCTCCTTCCTCCTTCTGCCTTCCCTTCTGTTGGGGGCCATGACTCTGGAGGGAGCTTGGTGTCTTTGGGAAAGAATTTCATAAAGCACCAGAATGATTCCAGCAACAAAATTTATTAGAAAGTGACAGGCCAGAACACTGCGAGAGGCAGTGGGCAGGCTTGAGAAGCGGGAGAGCTGCACTGGACATGGAGTAGGGTTTTTAAGGTTTTTTCCGTGTGGGTGGGGAGGGGTTCCTCTTAATTCTGCGTAGGTACTCTTTAGATTCCTGAACTAATTGGAACTATTCCCCCCCCACCTCCTCTCTTTTCAAGCAGGAGAAACTGTAGTTAAGAGTCTTCATAGGCCTGGTGGACCTGCCAGACCTTATCTGGTCCTCGAAACAAAGTGATAGCCCCAGCTGCACTGTGGGGTGGCAGAAATGCAGCTGTGCTTCTCTGGGGGAGTGTGAGAGCCCTTTTCTACCCCTAAGGCTTTGGTTCCCAACTTACTGTTTGTCCCAGGGGCTTGGTAGACCCTGGTCCTCTGGCTCAGACTTTGCTTCCAGAGGTGAGAGCTTCTTGCACACCCTCAGAGCATTTTGTTTCCTAGGTCCATGGGCATCCACATCGAAGCCTTACAGGGCCGCCTCCTACTTTTCTTCTTTCTCTAGCTCCAAGCTGCTTCTGAAGATCGGAGCCACGGTGTAAGGACTGCCTGCTTGCCTCTCCATTTCTGAGGAGTCACTCATAGACTGAAGGCCCAGAAAATAACTCAAAAAGGACTGAAAGATGAACATCTTTTGGATTAAGAAACTGTTTCGTTTTAGTACAAAATAAAATATTTACAGTTTTGTGTTCAAATATTGGAACCTGTATTATGTATCCTCCTAATCATCTCTGAAAATGATGCAGAACACTGTTTAATGTAGAGCTGCCTGTGGCGCCAGATGATTTTGAGTCATGCACAGCACCAGGCATGGCTCTCAGATGACATGGCTACATGTGTTTCTGCCTTCAGGACAGGTGGCCGCTTTACTAAAGGGGGGTGGGGTAGGAAAAGAATCACTGTCTTCCTTGTGGGCTTCTTCCTGTTGAATTTTGCTCTGCAGGTTAGAGGACAAGTTCCAGTCCTTCTACCTAGGCCTTAAATATCTGAGTGGAGTGGACACTCGCTGCAGCCTGTGGAGATTATAAAACAAGGAGCTCACTGCCTTATGTGGTCAGGAGAGACAGAAGTGAGAGACAATGTGAAGGTTTAGGAGTTGGAAGGAGGTTGGAAATCAGTTCCTTGTGGCTCTTCACTTTGAGATTCACAAAGAGAAAAAGAGATGTCTTCTTGCTGAAAGGTAAGAGTTTTAATTTATCTGAACTCTGAATATTATAGACTGTTTTAACTCTGGTGACGTATTTCCATAATGTATGTAAATTGTATTTGAATTCTTGCAAATCCTTGCTCTGAGGTAAGGTCAAACACCCAGTCTCACGCCTGAGGTGGGACCTTCAGAGCTGGAATACCACTTCACAACTTGGAAGGGGCGGTGAGGATTATATAGGATGAGAGATTGTCTTGAAAATGGAGCAGCACTAACTACAGTTTTGTCTTTTTTCTCCTTAGCAAAATGGAACCTCCTTCCTGCACATGAAGCCTTTTCCCCAATGCAGGCTATTCCAAAGGAAAGAACTAGCTGGATTTCTGAAGACTATCAGAGTAAATAAGAGAATCTAAAGGAGATGATCTTCTTTTGTGGGTCATGTCTGCTGACATTAAAAAATTCTCCATGAATATGAGGAAGTGCATGAGGGAGATAACACCAGTACCTCTTTGTAACATCCCAGATTCCCAATTCTGTTCCATCCTCACCAGGCTCAGACGGTACAAACGCAAACCACCCACCGTTCTGTTAGCTGTATTCGAAACACATCATGGATAAGCGGTGGTTGAAGATGAGAAGGGTAAAAAAACAAAGAAAAAAAAGATGCTCTGTATTCTCCTGGTATGAGTGCGTGAAAGTGGACACTGACGGAAGACTCCTGTGTGCACCCGCCCAGCGTCTGGGAGACATTCTTCGCAAACCTCTTTAGACTGAGGATATGATTGGACAGTGGGAACATCCGTTGAAGAGCCAGCAGCTCCTGCAGGCCTTGCTGATGGCTGGTTGATCACTCACACAAAGGACAGGAACCACGGATTGCTTGATAATGACACTTGAAACATCTTTTGTGTTTCTACAAGCATTAAAAATAGAAGGGAACTACCATGCATGGGGTATATGAAATCTTATAGAGAAGAGTGGTGAAGTATTTATTTTGACAGATCACCTTCCAAGAGAGGTAAAAGAAGTTTGGAGAAAACTGTTCTCATCTACTACAGCATTAGGACTTGTATCTCTAACCTTGATGACTTGAAAATATATTTTTTGTTTGAGTTCTGTATGAATGTGTATAAGCTGGATGCCCTCCAAAAATAGGTAGGGTAGAAAAATAGATCCTAAAATAACAATGGGTTCAAGAATTAGAGTTGCATTAAGAAGTAAAAAAGGAGCAATATAAAGGTAGACGAATAGATAAATATTACAACAGGAGACTGAGCTATTTAATACTTTGTGTGCCGGCCATTTTCTGTGCCACCACATGAATGGTATAAGCATTCAATAAAACACACACAACTCCTGAACTACTGGATATTAAAAAAAAACTGTAATATCTCTCATAAAATACCTTACACTTTAACCAAAACAATGTGTAAAGCTTCTAGACTGAGTACGATCAAAGAAATAGCTCCTAATAGTTCCAAATAATCCACCATGGCGTGAAACACTGGAGACTAGATGAACACGTATTAATACGTGAGTGGACTACAGAATGTTAAGGCCTATACTCAGGTATTGAAAAATTGGATAAGTGTATAAGGACACTGAAAGCCTGTAAATCAAACTTGATTATGTAGATTAATTATGTTGTTTTGGGAGTTTAAAACAAAATAAATAAGTTTTATAAGAAAGTAATATATAAGGAGCTTAAAGGACTATAACGTATAGTTTCACAGCTTAGAAACAACCTAGTTCTGGGAGCCCTTGTCTCTATTCTAGACAGTGGTAGAGTTCTTGGTCTATGCAGAGAAGCTCCTGACACAATTTCCAAGGATATTCAGCTGCTAGCTGAAGAAAGCATAGCAGTGATTGTGCTGATGAGCTTGATCTCTCTAAAGTCAGAGGCACCTGCCCTAGGCTGGTCCTAGACTGTGAACACTCATGATTTTTACCTGCAGGCTTGCTATGTGCCAACTTTCAAGCTTTGTGCTCCTTCTCCCAAGCTTCCCTATATGTAGTTTTGCTTCTGGGCAACTTGACTGATTTTTAATGCCGAAGGATTTGTTCTATCTCTTCATGACCGAACTTTGGCCAACCCCCTACTTTTGTTGACTCTGTTGCAACATCTGCCCCCTGCTCAGGATGTGATAGCTTTCAGAGATGATACAGAGTCCAGCTTGAACCCAGTCTCTTTTGTGGTCTTTCTAAGCAGCAAGAAGCTCTGTGTTTTGGATTCATTGCAGAATTCACATACTTAAATGCACAAAGTCAGTTTCTATAGCTATCGCTACATCCAGACTGGACAGTGACTTTGAGACGTTGCTCACCTCTGTTTCAAATAAATTTGGCTGACATTTACAATATCAGTGCACTTCCTCCAACTTGTCCAGAGGAAAGTAAAGTGAAAGACTTCATCAGGAAAGGAGAAGAACCACACCATAGGCCATTGCTGCTGCATGAATCTTGGATCTAGAGTTCAAAGCTGGCAGTGTAAGTGCAGGTGTCACTGCTGCTACAGTTGGAATTCCCTTAAAATATAGAGCATATGTCAACCTTCAGTGCTGGAATGATATTTCCAAAATACAGACTCAGAAATCTTCAGCCATTATATTCTAACACAGAGCCAGGGATTCTGTTCTGCAAGTGTATCCTGCAGTATGGGGAAAGGATGCAGTCTTCTGTGTCTCTTCCTTCCAACTCTCCATATTCTGGAGGCTGAAGAAAGATGTGTCTACACTTTGAAATATGTGCCTTCCACAAGAATTACCTGTAGAATACTTGTCTTTGAACAAGTTCTCAGTTTGGAAATATCAAAATAAAGCCATAGAAGAGGCAGTAATATTAGAGACTATTAACTAACAGGATAACCTGAAAAAATAAAGTTTTATGTGCCAAAAACATTACTTGACTAGTTTGGACTTTTATTTTTCATCCTTTTCCTTTTCTGTATTTCTCTTCTAAAACTGTGTCCTCCCATTATTTACATACTGTTGTGAAAAATGCCAAGTCCAGGAATGCAGGTGACTTTTCTTATTTTAGTAATAAACAGCTGCATGGTGGGGTGAAAAGAGCTTGTGTTCCATTTTCATTGCTGCTAACCCTGGGTAACCTTGGGGCTTGTCGTGGTGCTTCCCTGGGCCTTTTTGTGTCTATCAAATAAGGGGGTTCTCCTGAGTACTTTCCTGGCCCTGAAAGCCATCAACTCTGTATACCCAGTGGTTTCTTCTGTTTGAAAGTATCTCAAACTGCCATAAGAGCCGGAGTTCAGGAGGCATGAAAATGCATGTCTCCGTTTACAACAATGCTCACAACTTTTAAATGAAAATATAGGTAATTAATTTGTCATCATTCCTTGAATATATTATACTTTAAAAATACTGTATTGTCTAAGATATAATCTTTGGAGAAACAAATCTGCTATGGAAAATAAATAATTGCTACTGCTTGTCTCAGAGCCCGCAGGGCCTCTTAATCATTGTCTACAGTGGTGGTTCTCAGCCCTGGCGGTACATTAGCATCACCTAGAGAGCTTGTAAGCATACAGGTGACTGCCCTCCGAGCCTCGGAAGTTCTGATCTAATTGGTCTGAGATGAATATTTTTAAGAGGGGGCCTGAAAAATAAATTCGGTTCCTGACGCTGGTGTATCCGGCTTCCCACCTGTGGCTTGTGCCTGCTTTTGCTCCATGTGTGGTCCCCTCCAATATGCCATCATGTTCCACATGTGTGTCATATTTCTATCCCTTTGCATCTGATGTTGTGACATGGAATGTTGTTTCAAGAGGCCTAATCTTACTTGACCCCCTCCCTGCACTGCAGGTTTCTTTGCTGGCGTAGTTCTTATAATACTTTGTAATGATCTGCTTTGCAGTTATCTCCCTCTATTGTAAATATTTTTTATCCATAATTGTACATGTTTATATTCACAAATCTGATTATGTTCTCTCATGCTTAACTTGTTCCTCCTCCCTCCCCACCCTAGTGGCTTCGGACTATACTAGGTAGAATATCCCAACCTCTTACCTTGGCCTGTAAGGCCTTACATAGTCTGAACCTTCTCTTTCTCAGACCCCTTCTCTGCCACTTCCCACTTGTTCACTTCACTCCAACCTTGCCAGTCATCTGCTTCTAAAATATATCAAATTTGTTCTCATCGCAGGGCCTTTGAACTTGCTGTTTACTCCACTTGGGGCATCTCTCATCTTCTCATTGGGCTCCTTCCCACCATTCAGGTCTTAGCTCAGTTGTCATTTCTTTAAAGCAGCATTTCTGGACCACCTTAGCCAAAGTAACATATCCCCCTAGTCCACCCATCATGTTCTGTCTACCACCTTTATATTTCTTTTTTTTTAAATATATATTTTTATTGTTATTTATGTCTTTTACATTTTGTATTCCCCTTGGATAGCCCACCACCAATTCACCTGTGATCCATCTCCATGGTCCCTTGTGTTCATTTCTATTCCATTTTGTGCCCTTTTCCTTCCCTCCCCCCGCCGCCCCCCTCCCCTCTACCCCGCTGATTGTCTCTTTCCTATTTGGTTTCCTTATATTCCTGTTATAAGTGAAACCATTTGATATTTTTCTCCTTCTTTATGGCTTATTTCACTGAGTATGATCCCCTCTAATTCCATCCATGTCACTGCAAATTACATTTGTTTATCTTCTTTGAATGCTGAATAGTATTCCATTGTGTATATGTACCACATCTTCTTGATCCAATCATCTATTTTTGGACATCTGGGTTGCTTCCATACCTTTGCTGTTTTGAACAGTGCCGCAATGAACATACGGGTGTATGTATCCTTTCGGATTAGTGTTTTTGTGTCCTTTGGGTAAATTCCCAAAAGTGGAATTGCTGGGTCGTATGGAAGCTCCATGTTTAGCAGTTTGAGGAATCGTCATACAGCTTTCCATAGTGGTTGGACCAGTTCACATTCCCACCAGCAGTGTAGAAGAGTTCCTTTTTCTCCACATCCTTTCCAGCATTTGTTGTTGCCTGTATTGTTAATGTGTGCCATCCTCATAGGTGTGAGGTGGTATCTCATAGTGGTTTTGATTTGTATTTCCTTGATTATAGGTGATGTTAAACATTTTTTTCATGTATCTGTTGGCCATTTGCTTTTCTTCTTTGGAGAAGTGACTTTCGAGCTCTTCTGCACATTTTTTGATTGGGTTATTGGCTTTTTTTTTGTTGAGTTGTGTGAGTTCCTTGTAAATTTTTGTTATCAGTCCTTTATCAGATGTATTGTGTGCAAAAATCTTTTCCCAGTTGGTAGGGTGTCTGTTAGTTTTGGTTAATGTCTCTTTTGCTGTACAGAAGCTTTTTATTTTGATGTAATCCCATCTGTTTATCTTGTCTTTCACTTCCTCCGCTTTGAAGGATGTGTCTTTCAAGATTTTACTGAGATGTATGTCGTGTAGAGTTTTGCCTATATTTTCTTCTATACATTTTATGGTTTCAGGTCTTACTTCCAGGTCTTTTATCCATTTTGAGTTGACTTTTGTGCAGGGTGTGAGGTAGTAGTCTAGCTTCATTTTTTTGCATGTGGCTGTCCAGTTTTCCCAGCACCATTTATTGAATAGACGGTCCTTGTTCCACTGCATTTTCTTTGCTCCTTTGTCAAAGATTAGTTGTTCATAGATATGTGGCTTTAATTCTGGGTATTCTATTCAGTTCCACTGGTCTTTCTGTCTGTTTTTGTTCCAGTACTATGCTGTCTTAATTATTATGGCTCTGTAGTATAATTTGAAATCAGGGAGTGAAATTCCTCCGTTTTCTTTCTTTTTAGTTAGTAGGACTTTAGCTATGTGAGGTTTTTTTGGTTCCATATGAATTTCATCAGTAGTCGATCTATTTCTTTGAAGAATGTCGTTGAGATTTTTATTGGGATAGCGTTAAATCTGTAAATTGCTTTTGGTAGGATTGCCATTTCGATAATGTTAATCCTTCCAATCCATGAGCAGGGGATGTCTTTCCATT
>PVIJ01006787.1:11602-44248 GCA_004024925.1 Scalopus aquaticus
ATTTCTTTCAACAGAGTTTTGTAGTTTTCTTTGTATAAGTCCTTTATGTCTTTTGTTAGATTTATTCCCAGATATTTGATTTTTTTGGTTTCGATTTTGAAGGGGATGGATTTCTTAATTTCTTCTTCTTCAGATTGGGTGTTTGCATATAGGAAGGCTACTGATTTTTGTGCATTGATTTTGTATCCTGCTACTGTACCAAACTGGTCTATTATTTTGAGTAGTTTTTCTATGGAGTCTTTAGGGTTTTGTATATATATTATCATATTGTCTGCAAATAGAGACAGTTTAATTTCTTCTTTTCCTATTTGGATCCCTTGAATGTCTTTCTCTTGTTTAATTGCTCTGGCTAGGACTTCCAGTATTATATTGAAAAGTAATGGTGAGGGTGGACATCCTTGCCTTGTTCCTGAGCTTAGGGGAAAGGCTTTCAGCTTCTCACCGTTGAGGATAGTATTGGCCGTGGGTTTGTTGTATATGGCTTTTGTTATGTTGAGGTATGTTCCTTCTATCCCAAGGATTTCAAGGGCTTTTATCATAAATGGGTGTTGCACTTTGTCGAATGCTTTCTCAGCGCCTATTGATATGATCATATGGTCTTTATTTTTCTTTTTGTTGATGTGTTGGATTACGTTGATTGATTTTCGTATGTTGAGCCATCCTTGTGTCCTTGGAATAAATCCCACTTGGTCGTGGTGTATTATTTTATGGATGCATTGTTCGATCCTATTGGCCAAGATTTTGTTGAATATTTTTGCATCAGTATTCATTAGGGAGATTGGTCTGTAGTTTTCTTTTTTTTGTATTGTCTTTGTCTACCACCTTTATATTTCTTTGGGACTTAAGCTATCTAAAGTCTTACGGTTTTAAATTTTGTACAATTGGGTCTTTCTCTGTCTAGTCAGGTCTCAATAAGTATTGAATGGATGAATGTTATTTGTTTCCCCTGTAAGATAACTCTCTGCCTAGCATAGTGACTGGAAAGAAGCTGTTTAATAATTGATGAATGAGTGGATGGATGTTTCTCCTTAACAAATATTATGAACAAAGATATTTACATAAGAATTACTGTAATAAAAAATATGCTGAAATACATTTGTGTTCTTGCTTTCCAGTAAAAAAATATTTTTAATTTAACTTTATTTAATTTATATCCTTTACATTATGGTGTATCCCCCGTAGGTTTCCCACCACCAATTCACCCATGAACCATCACTGTAGTCCCTTGTGCTCTTTTCTCCCCTATTTTGGTCCCTCTTCCTCCTCCTCCCCTGCAGAATGTCTCCTATTTGTGGTTGCCTGCTATTAAAAAAAAATTTTTTTTACAAGAAAATTAGATTTTCTCTCTCCATAACTTCAATATCTTCATTTCTAGGATCCACACCAGTGGGGGCTCCTTCTCTCCAGGGTTCTATTCAACAAATAACAAAGTGGTAGAAATTTCTTTGGGAACCAGTTTTGCCAAGAAGCCCCAAATTTAAACTGGGGCCACTGTTCTGAGCTAGTATGAGAGGAGTTTTTTTTTTTTTTTAACATGAGCTTTTCAAGTAGGTTACTACACAAGTCAGGATGGCAATGAGAAAGGAATCGCAGGGCTCAATATTGCACCTGGACTCGGGTCCCTAAGCTCTTTCTCTGCAGCTTATTCCCAGCCTGTGAGCACATTTGGAATCAGTGAGGAGGTTCTGACATGGATGGTGATAGTGTCAGTTTTAATTTCTTTTCCCCAGTTTGGCTCATTCCCTGGCATACATGGAGGCAAAGACTAATCAAGCAGGTCGTCATTCTTTGGGAGCAAGTGTGGAACAGCATTGAGTTCTCTAGAAAAAATGGAATCTATCAGGTATAATCTGAGGAAAAAGGTGTGGCAAATCTTCTTTCCCATCTGAGCTAGATGGTCACTAGTGCCTCCTCTATTTGCAGCTTTCTTATTCCGTTAAGAATTTGTATTTTGTTATTGAAATAATCATCTTCCAAACCATAGGCAAAAGGCATCCGTTAACCTTTCTCATGTATTTCTTTTGGCACATATGCTAGATATCTTCTGTGTAAAAGTCCATGAACCTCTTTGGTCTGTGGGATACCCTAGAGCAAATTGAGGTAGTAAATTACCATTGCAGTGAGGCCCGGTTGAGATGCATTGTTCATGCAATAGCCACTAGCCACATGTGGCTATTAAAATTAAGATTAAAAATTCAGCTTGTCAGTTGCATTAGCTATATTGCAAGTGATCAATAAACACATATACCCAGTGGAGACAGTATTAGACAGAGCAGATATGTGCAGTTCCCTCACCACAGAAAGTTCTGTTGGACAGGGTTGGCTTTATAAAGCACCCCTGCTAGGGACGAGAGGTGTACAGTTAGATGTGAAGGCCCCATCCATCTTTACCTGTGGCTTTGTATTGAGAAGATCATATTCTTGCTTTTCCTCTGCTGAAAGTTTTTTGTTTTCTAATGGTGTAGAGACTAGGGTAAAAGGATAAAACAACTGCAAGGAGTTTCTGTCTGCCTAAGGACATTGTCATTCACCTCAAGAATTGCAGCAGGATTAAGAGATGATGAGATGATACTGAAAAGCCCTTAGAATAGTTGAAGAGTTACATGAGTATAAGGCATGATGATTGTTAAGTGAATGCATTAGACACAAGGAAAATTGGTCCCGGCCCCTCCTTGACTCCCATCCTTCCAAGTCAGTCAAGTGAAGTTGCATTTGAAGTAATGGGGCTTGGTTGCCATTGGCAACTGGTTTTCTACCTTGTCTCAATTCTGGGAACCTGGGTCTGAGAGAATGTGAGAGAGTTCAGGGAAGAGCATGAGAACTGGCTCCTGCTAAGGGGAGTTATATTTCCCTTAGCTTAAGGGAGCCCCCAGAGCAGTAGTGAGCTGCATCAAGTGCACCTTGAATCAGGAACTCTGCCAGGTTAGAGAACTAGGGAAAGTTTCTTAGGGAGAGAGAGGCTTAGTGGTGCTGCCCCCTTTCCTAGGTGAAGAGGGAGCTCATCGAAAAGGTGACTCTTTGTCCACCTTCTTTGCATGTCTTCTGCATGTGAAAAGCTCTGCCATTTCCTCTGCTTTCTCCTACATCTTTCCATCATGGTCTTAACTGTGTGATGACATCGTAGGTTAAATACTATAGAAAAAGGCACCACTTCTGGTGACTCGCATAACTATATACACATGCCCTTGGTATGGGTTAGGTCTAGGAATGAGTTGGAAAACGACCCTGTCACCATTGTCAACACGACTCCTCAGCACATGACACTGTGCTAGGAGCTGTAGGAAACCAGTGACTAAGGTTGGGTTGACAGACACCCAAGCAATGGCAGTCTATTTGAAATACACACTAAGAGAGTACAACTCTAAATGTTGACTCTTAGGTAGAAAGTCATGAGCTTTGAGCTACATGGATCTTGATTCAAACCCTGGTTACTGACTGTTTTATCTTGGACTCTATTAGCCCCAATTTATTCATATGCAAAATGGAAATGATAATGCCTTACTCACAGGATGTTGTAGGAATGAATGATGAACATGTGTGTCAAGGACCAAGAGGGAGGCTTGGAACATTGAGTCAATAGATTCTTTTTCCTTTATGAGGGTCAATGTTGTGATTGGGGTGGGAGTGATAGAACAACTATAGGAAGTCCTTGCTTAGGGGTTGGGAACCACTCTATTTTACTAAGCATGCTGGCTGTCCAGGCTGATTGCGTGATATAGGGTAGAATTAAAGGATAGTTTGGCTTACTGGGTCAGGGAGGCCCTAGCTACCAGTTAAGGGTTTATAGGTTTGAAGGAGCCTGCTTCTCATCAATCTTGAGCCAATCTTTGACATTTTAGCATCTGTAACTCCTCTTCAGCTTTGATCCTAGTTAAACTGGATGGGGGGGGGGAAGGCACACCATGGCTCCCTGGTGCCTCACATTCAGTAAAATGCTGGTTCAGCCAATGGTATTGATTGTTCTCTGATGGAGATTTAGATCTTTTAGTTTGGGTTCCATTTTACTCTAGAATATGAGTATATACTTGTATGAGAGAGAGATAGAAAAGGAGTTATGATCACAGTGGACTGACTTCCCTGTCAGTGGGGGAGCAGCAGGTCAGGGAAGAGGTGGGATGCGTGTCTCTCTGGAACTCTGAGTTGGCATGGATGTTTTAGTTGTGCCTTGCTGAGAGTGGGACTATGGAAGTTAGGATTAGAGAGTTTTGGGGTTTTTTTTTTCATTTTTCACTCAGGAGACTAGAGAAAGAGGTGAGAATAGTCCTAATGTAGGACCAGTATTCTAAGTACAAGAGGCAAATGCCAATGAGAGGAGAGCTACCTTGATTAAAACTCAACCAAGAGCATTTCAGTTATTTTCTCAGAAAATATCTTGGCAAAGCATTAGCTGCCCACTTGCTGTGTAGATGTACTTGGGACATGCAGTAAAAAGCAAAAACAAACAAGTGACCCAGATATTTAGTCCATCACTCTGTTTCCTTACCAACCACATCAAGCTTCAAGATATGCCTTTGTCCCAAGGAACCTCTATTTCCTCCCTGGCATTTCACAAACAGTTCTCTGAAGAGATCTTTCTTCTCAGAGTGTGATGGAGAATGTTGAGCCATTGAGAAGGAATTTTACATTTAGACAACATCTACTGTGTGTCAGTGATATTAGAGGACACTTTTTCATGTCATTTAACTTTTCTAACATCCCCGTGAACTAGGCATGTAAAATTCCAGTTTGACAGATTAAAAAACTAAGGCTCAGTGATGTGACGTGTCTACCCAGGACCATGTGCAGCTGGTGCATAAGTAACCATGCTGGGATAAGAATTCCAGATCTGACTTTAGCTCCAGATATGAAGAACAACTACATATCAGGTTAAGATATTTTAGAAGATATTTTGCTTTTAGAAGGCAACAGGGAGTGTTGACAGTGACCAACAGCTTGATATATGAGAGAAGACATTTTCCTCTGAGTACAAACAGAGATGTTGCACATCAGTAAAAGCAGTCTTTAAACCTCTCCCATTTTTATGGGCCCTTGTGAAGCCCTTGGGCTCAGTTCTTTTTTACACAGTCAAAACTGTATGTGTTGTCTGGCTCCAGTCTTGGGGTTTCTTGGAGCCTGCAGAGTCTCAGGGCGTGAGCCACATTAGCTGCCTTGCCTGAAATATACTTTACAATATTTTTTAGTTCCCACATTCTTTATGCCTGTCCTTGCAACCAGAGGCGATGAATCTGTGCCTTGGAGTACTCCTCTGTAAGGTGATTGGAAAATTGGGCCCAGTCACCTCTTTTCATGTTGTCTATTCACACTTCTGCCCACCAGCCACATGCCGTGGTGTTCAGCTCAACTGCACACCTTCTGCTTTGTGTTGCTACTGCTTTGGACCTTGCTTTATTGACACCTGCAATACGGTGAGTTTTTGCTGTGGCAGAGTCACTAGTTTACGTATTTATTAATACCAGATGCATGCCAGAAGAGTGCTGGGTATGTAGGATACACTACATAAATATACACAGAAAGTGATTATGGGGAAAAATGTCTTCGAGATGTCCTAAGCAGGGAGTGCTTAAAGTCTTAAGATTCCTCACTGGATAGGTGTGTAGGCTGTGCTGAGAGGAGTTAGTGAGGGTGTGTTCATAGAGGTAGAGGGAAAGCCTATCAGTTACTATTGCTGTGTAACAAAATACCCCATCCTTGCTTTTGCACTTCTGACCTGAACTGTGGAGGAATAAATTTCTGCTATTTTAAGCCGTCTAGTTTGTAGTCATTTCTTGTGGCAGATCAAGTAAATGAAGGTAGCGGGTTTCAATATACTTTTAGGGCATATAAAACAATTACTTAATTGCAATTTGGGGTGGGCCTTTTGCATTGGAATGAGCTGGGAGGTTCTGTTGGTCTCGCCTGGGGTTACTTGTGTAGCTGACAGCTTGATTGGGGCTGGATGGTCTATGATGGCTTCTCTCCTGCATCTTACCATTGGTGCTAGCTGTCAGCTGGGTCCCTCTTTTGTTCATCTGGTGGCATCCCATCCACCAGAAGACTGGATGGAGTTCCTTTACATCATAGCGGAAGGGTTCCAAGAGGGTGAGAGCAGAAGCTCCAAGGCCTTTTGAAGTTGAGGTATGAAGGTCACAATATCTCTTGTGCTATATTGTTTTGGTCAAAGCAAATCCCAGACTAGCCCAAATCCTAGGGGTAGGAAGGTAGACCCCCATCTTTTGATGAAAGAAGAGGCAGTCATATTGCAATGGGTGGTAGGATTCGACATGGGTGGCTTTGTAAATAGTCTACCACAGAAGGACTTCTGTTTTCTGATCCTCTCTTAAGTTTGAACTACAAACTCCCTGAGGAATTTCTGCCTGTGGAGATCATATTAGAACTTGGATTCCCAGACAGATGGATTAATAACTACAAGCAGTTGCCATCAGAGTCTTGAATGGGAATTCTGGGGATAGTTTTGGTGAATGTCCTAAGCCTCTCCCTTTGCCGAACTCTGTGCTGCCCAGTACATTTCTATACACTGTCAAGCAAGGCAGTTCAGTGGATTGGAAAAACCTGGGTTTGGGATTTGGACAGACCTGGGTTCAGTCAGTTCAAGTTTAGCACTTACTGGCTTTGTGGCTTTGAGTAGGTTACTTGACTTCTCTGAATCTTATTTTTTTCCTCATGCTTATATAGGTATAACTATTTCGTGTGGTTGGTATGAGGTATCATTCACTGGACGATGGCTAATGATGTTACAGAAACAATTAGGATCCATGCTAAAGGCAGAATGAGCTCAAGCTCCTCATTCATAGCTTCTAAATCAAACTGACCCCACCCCCAACACCATGTCCCTTCATTGTACTTTGGCTCCCTGATCAAAGGTCATGAGTATATACAGGTCATTTGTTTTATTCTGTCATGAATGCTGTGAGCAGGGTAGGTCAGGATGGGCCCATCTAGTAGAAAGCTCAGAGGAGGAAGTTTGAGAAAAACAGCCAAAAAGTCTACTCCAGACAGTAAGAAAGTCTTATGAACCAGCCTGAAATGATGCAGAGAAAATCATGTTACTGTTTGGGATGACAGTGGAGGATTTAGATGCAGATCTGGTTCCTGGGCTTTCTAGATCTGAGGTCATAGACAAACCTTTGAAGCTCTCTGAATTTAATTTTTATTTGTAGAATGGGATCAAAATTTTGTTTTGCAAGTTTGAAAACAGGAGAAAAAAGTTTGCTAAGAGTCTCATAGCGTTCATAGAACAGAGTGGCGCACAGTGTAAGTGACAGCTGTGTGGTTCTCGTCCATCGTCGCAATATCATGCATCTCTGCCCTGCTTCCTGAGCTGCTCCTTCCACAGGAAGTGGTGGAGTAAGATTGCACCACACTTTCAATGACCTACCTCATGGGATATGAAAGACGCCTTTCAGAAAAGATGTGTGTCATGTGAATTTTTATAAATCAAATCCTATTTCCTTATTGACTGATCTGATCATTGATCTCAGTGGAAGAGTTTATTGGAAAACAGATGTGGTAGGAAATAGCAGAGTGGCCACAATCAGCTTCCACCCTCATTGTATTCTAGCCAGGAAATTGGTCTTCTGGTAATTAAGTAAATAACTTGCCCAAGGTCTTACAGCTGGTAAGCGACAGAACTGGAGAACCAGGCTGTCTGATTCAGATGGGAAAAGGAAAAATGCAAAGCAAGTGGATTAGAAGGAGGTGCACAAACGTAATTACAGTTAATATGTGTTGGGGCGGGCGGGGGGGGGACGACTGAGAGACATTAGGTCATTTTATTTCCTATGTCTATTTTTCAAATTTTCTATGATGAATATATATTGCTTTCATAGTGGTAAAATAAATTTGATGAATGTGGAATCCCCAGCCCTCCTGGTTATCGGGACTATTTTCTTGGTGCCCAGAGTTCCTGCTGGTCAAACTAAAACTAGAGTCAGGCAGGGGGCCTCTTATCAGGGCAGAAGTCCTGCTGTGAAGAACACATTGGGAAACCACTATCTGCTGAAAACAGCAGACAGTATTATGGCCAGATTAGCAAAATCAGGTAGAATACCTTATTTGTAAAGATTAGCAGAAAGTTAGGTAAGAATAAGGATTAGAGATAGTATGCTTTGATTAGCCAGAACTGTGGAGCCCCCCTAAGCAGTAGCCCTTGGTCACTCCACCGTAGCTGGCACCAGACGATAACACACATCCGCAATAACCCACCCCCACGCATGTACATTCCTCCATGTACTTGACCATCTTTTCTGAAACTGGCTCTGAATAAATGTGGCCCACCCATAGATCAGGGCTGCACCGTGTTAGTGTGAGCCCTCTAGGCCTCTCTCGCTTAAACTTGGAGTATTCATTCTCTCATCCCACGCTGCTTCCTTCACTGCCACCCCACCAGGTGATAGCCAAAGAGAAAAAGGCCGGTAAAGAAGAGAAAGGTGGTGAGACCAGAGCCTACAAAGTGACCTGTGTTTAGATTATTGACATAATGACCAAGACTGGGAGGGAGTGTGGTGGCTAAAGGGCAGAAAGACTTGGGAACAGATGCTCACTCTCCTTCAACTTGGAGAAGGAACCTACCTCTTGTAAATAGTGCTTAAGTTATTTGAAGGTTTGGGGCGCAGGATGAGGGAAATGTAGGGTTCAACAAACTATTGTATTGACATTTCCTCTACTTCATTTATCTTTGCCTTAGCCTCTCTGCCTCATGATAAATGGGGGGAGAGTTGGAGGGAAGAAGCCACAGTTTACTGTTGTTTTGAATAGCCAGGTCTTGGGACCAACTGGAGAGAATAGGGCAAGGCCTTGGAACTCCCCAGCTGGGCAAAGATGTCTTTTCTCCAGGAACTTGGGGAGAAAATATGTAAAAAGTTTGTTACTGATACTGTGAAGTGCAAAATGCCTCATCATTTATCAGTGCCAAGGAGTTCCTGATTTTCCAGCAGACTTTTGTAGCAGTAAGGTGGGAACTTTAAAAAACACAGCATTTGTCCATTTTAGCCACCAGTCTCCCCTCAGGTTTGGGTCATCTCTCATAGGCCCCTTTACCAGAAACTCCCATGACAGGCTTGTTTCTTAGAGCCAGCCAGGCCCCTCCTCCACCCCCAGCATGTCAGGCCCTTCGGCAAAGTGCCCAGAAATCCAGAAGCACAGCTGTCTCCCTGGAGAAGGGCACAAGTGCAGGACTCCTCGGGGGCCCCCACACATGTGATCTGGTGCTGAGTCTCTGCCAACTCCCTCCCCCTGCAGCGCAGGCATGACCTGCCCAAGCCCCCAGTAAACAGCATCTCCAGAGGAGGGCTTTCCTGTGAGAGGGAAAGGAGGTGTGCTGGAGAATTCCGTGGGTATGCTCTGGGCTCTGGGCAGAATCTTGAGCGTGAATAACGAGCATTATTGCTCAGGTTTGTTTCAGAGTTCAGGCTCTCTTCTTTTGCTTCCTGATTACATAAAGAAAGGGTGGGATGAGCCACCCCAGGATCCCATCTGACATGATGTGGAGCTTTGTGGTATCCTCTGGCAAATGGAGCTATGGGTTTTTCTTAGGTGTTCTTGGACTCTAACTATCTTTACTGGCTTCTGCATTAGACTAAAGGGAAGGAGATAGACTTTGCCTTAAATGTATTCCTAAGTGATGGAACTCTGGAAGTTGAATGCACCTGTTTGTTTGCAGAATGTAGCAACACCTAGCTGTTGACTTGTTTGCACCAGGCCCCTTGAAAGGGAGGTCTGAACCCTGCAATTCCCACTAAAGGGGTGAGTATGAAAGGTAGATAATGGGCTTTGCACCCAGGGTTCAGGGAGAGATAGGAAGGCTGCCTAGTTAGGAACCAGACATGGGCATCAGCCACCTGTGGGTGATGCCTCAACTGCAGCTGGGAGGATTTGCACCTAGTAACTCACCCCACAAGACTCTGGAGCTTGTAGATTCTTGACTTCCTTTGCCAGAGCTCTTCCTTTCATGGTCTCAATTCATAATCCTTGGCAGGGGAAGAAATTTGTTTGTTTGTTTTTTTAAAAGATTTATTTATTTATGCATACAATGCTGGGGTATGGATCAGAGGTGTGGGGCGGCAAGGGGGTTCACCAGAGACAGAATGGGGACCAGAACAGGCAGATCGATGGAAACACACCGCTGAGGGGAGCAGTGGGCAAAGCAGGAGAGGTCTGCCGCTGCGCCATGTGGGAGTCTCCCTGGCCGGGTGTCGAACTCGCGTTGCTGCTGCCAACAGGTCCACAGTGCAGCGCCTTAACTGCTGCGCCACCGGGGAGGCCCCAGGGAAGAAATTTGGAGGATAGCTTAGGTTCTATGAGTTAGTCACCACCTTCAGAACTGAGAAGAAAGTGACAGACTTAAACCATAGATAGGCTTCCCTTTTGGCCTGGTCAGTTTGTGTCTGGACTTTGTGTTGTTCTCCTAAAAGAAGGAGTAGCTGGACTGGCAGGACCAATGCCCCATAGCCCTGGGCCAGCTTGACTTATGATGTTATAGAAACTAATATGAAGGGTGAGACAATTTGGAGGACCCTGAAGCTGGCAGGCACAACCCAGCCTGTGTGTGTGGTTAGAGGAGGCGACCTAGAACTCTAGTTCTGCCCCCTGTGTCCCTGTGCTGTGTTTGGTGAGACACATGGAAAACAAACAGGCCAAGTTCTTTGCACCCCAGATGCTTGCAGAGTATTAAGAATGGAAGACGCACACCCTTGGAGGCCGAGTGTCCAGCGCAGTGTACAGGACACAGAGCATCCAGGTGTGCTCCTAGGTCACCTTAGGTGTGGCCATCTGCTCACATCTTCTAGATTTCGGGCTTCTTCTCTAGCTCTCTGTTCTGTGACTGTGTACATACCATGTTCAACATGTCTAAAATTAAACTCAGATTCTTAAGTTGCACTATCACTTTTTCTCCGGACTTAAAGTCTTGAGTTTTTCATGATTTTCTCCCTCATGGCTGCCGCATCTTAGCCTTCAGTTCCGCTAACCTTTTATAATCTCTTTATCTGCATTCCTTCATTTCCATGCCTCCTACCTTTTATCTCACGCCTAGATGCCTTTAAAAGCCTCCTGACTACCCTCTTTGGTTCTCCATCCTTTCTTTCTAGCTTGTCTAGATCCATCTCCCTAAAACAGCAACTATCTGTGAGAAGTGACTTAACCTGAGGATCACCTCAAGACCACCAGGAGATCTCAGGAATGATTGGAGTTCCAGGGAATCCAGCCTGAGGAAGCCTC
Organism: Scalopus aquaticus; assembly: GCA_004024925.1. Taxonomy (NCBI): domain Eukaryota; kingdom Metazoa; phylum Chordata; class Mammalia; order Eulipotyphla; family Talpidae; genus Scalopus; species Scalopus aquaticus. The sequence continues at coordinate 22,817 of PVIJ01006787.1, forward strand.
CCAATAGTATTCAGTGAGATGATCATATTTGAGTACTGAGCTATTTCTTTGTAGATGAGACCTGCACCGCAGCATACACTTGTGGTGATTTATAAAACCCTGAACCATCTTTGCTACCCAACTGTGGTCACAGATCCTGATTGCTGTGTGCTCAGGATTTTGAGAATTTCAGATAGTAGCTGGAACCAAACACCCTTAAGAGAGTCAAACAGCTGCCAGGGCCACCAGTCAGAGCAGGCGCTGTCCAGCCAGCGGCAGCTGGCCTAATGGGGGAGGGAGAGAACATGAGAGGCCAGGAGTCTTGGCCCCAAGCAGGCTCTGCTGTCAGTTCTGTCATCTTCTATGCTCTTTTTCTGCTTTCAGGGGAATTTTGGGAGGTAATTATGTTTTTTGAATTTATGTCTGTTTTCTCTTGCCTCATGCCAAAAAGGCATCCTTGCATCCTGACTAAAAGAAATTACAGAGTTCTGGTGTTAGGAGGGACCGTGGAGATCATCTGATTCAACTTCCCACCTGATGGGCATCCGCAGTATTCAGAAAGCCAAGGAGACGGCAGATTGATTTCCTGTCAGACTCCTGGGGCAGAGAGGTCCTTTGGGGCCCAAGGACTCAGAGCACTTAGAAAAGATCTCCTGACCTTCCAGGAAGGGGTGGAGGGGGCCACTGTCTTGTTAGAGGTGGACAGAATGCTTGAGTGGACACCCAGAAAACCCGGTGCAGGTTCACTAACTGGCTTCTTTTGTTTGCTCTCCCTTCCTCTCCTTGGGACCTGGGAGTGTGGGGCTCTGCTCTGTGCAGCTGGAGAGGTTTGTGGTGTCCCCTCTGGGGAAGGCTAGCTGCCTCCTGTGCACTCAGGACAAAGCCCTTCATTGGAAGTGTCAAGGCAAGCCATTTACTGACTCCCTGCTGCATTTTTAAAAAAAATTTTTTAAAGATTTTTTTTTTTTATTTATGCATACAAGCTGGGGTACAGGCCAGAGGCGTGGGGCGGCGAGAGGGTTCACCAGAGACGGAGCGGGCAGCAGAACAGGCAGATCAGAAATACACTGCTGAGGGGAGCAGCGGGCGAGGCAGGAGAGGTCTGCCTCGCCATGTGGGATTCTCCCCGGCCGGGCATCGAACTCGCGTCGCTGCTGCTGACAGCTCCACAGCACAGTGCCTAACCGCTGCGCCACCGGGGAGGCCCCCTGCTGCATTTTAACACAATGAATATCCAGGTAACCTTGACCGAAATCTGTAGTCCAGTTGGGAGGAATATTAGGGAGTTGAGAGCCCCAAATGAGTTAGAAGTTTGGGGAGGGGTCATAGGGAGTCAGTGAGAAGATGATTGTGAAGTGGTGAGTTGATTGGAAGTGGGTGGGGTGGGAGTGTGTCATTGCATTTAGTGTATAGTAGCCTAACTTTTTCTTGGACTCTACAGTTTTACCACAGTTTCCTCAGCTCCTATTCAGTAGATGAGTTTTGCTGGCTTGGTTCAAGCCAGCGTTTCCTACAGGATGCTTTGGACCTCTTGCAGCACCACCACCTGGGGGCTCTTTCAAAAGGCAGATCCATGCTCTTCTGGAATGTGCAGGTCCAAGCAGTAACGACCAGGTGCTTGTCTGAGATAAAAGAAGAGCGCAGTTTTTATAGTCCTCTTATCAGGCCCACAATATACCTCTTTATTAAAAGGGTGATGTTTAAATAACACTAAGCAAACAATGAAATGAAGATAATTCTTTCAAAGCAAACACTGTAAAGAAAAGAATGCCAAGACGCATAGCTGTAATTTCCTCATTAAACCATAGTTTCCTCTCCCTTGGTTGTCCCCTAGCCATAACTATGTACACAAACTGACCAGGAGGACTCTGAGTTTGAGCCTGGAGTAACTCGTGTTCAGCCTTTTCTGGTTCCATAGCTGTGGCTCTTCTCAGCTGCTGACCTTGCCTTTGTCCTTCTCTCTGAGGGCTGCTCTGTGTCTCACCTGCCTTGGGAGGCTGTGACCATTCATAGAAGGGGTGCCCTGGCTTTAGAAGGGGTGTCCTTAGTCACTTTCAGATGGGCTGCCTGGATTTCATTTTCCAGTGCCCGGAAGCAGTTATCTAGTGTCTCCAGCTCTCCTACCTTAAATGTCAGTTTTCTGGTTTTTTTTTTAATTTAAACTCCCTGGTTCCCAGACTTTCTGCGCCAGTTTATGCTTGTACTTTAGCATTTCCTTTCCCCTGCTTTCATCAAGAAAAGTGGAACACTCCCTCCCCTCATTATTTTTAACCTAGGTAAAAGAAGGGATTGGATGCATAGGAAAATGGCAAGGAAGTCCATGTTGGCTTTTCAGAGACCCAAGTTGGAATCTTCACACCCCCCCCCTCCTTAAATACTGTGTGACCTCAGCAGGTCATATCAACTCTCTAAGAGTAGTTTCCTTATCTATAAAATGACAGGAGAAGATGATATAGCTCACAAGTCTGATGTGAGGAATCAGTGCAGTAACAGAGGAAGCTCTAGCTCAGGGCCCCTCACTCAGTAGTTAAGAGACTGTCCGCATTTCCCACCCGTTCCCCCGACTCCCTTTTCACATAGGCTCGTTTCATTCCCCGTTCTCCTTTGCCCAGGTGTGCTCAGCCTCCTGGCTCGCATTGACACATTCTCTCATATCCACTTCCTGTTCTGAACACCACCATCCTCAGTCTGTGTGTATCTGTGTCCCCAACTTACAAGTTGGTTATATCTAAAAATCCATTAGTAAATCAGGTGTCAGAAATCTGTCTGTGGTTTTCTTCAAGAGACCATACATTTATGCAGATAAGTAAACATTCCCAGACTATACCCAAAATAATATGATATACACCCTATATCATACATTTGCAATGAAAAAAGAAAGCATAAAACAACATTGTTTATTAGTAAGCATAACAAAAACCTCATCTAGGAGTCCTATTTCATTGTTATGTAAAGCTGTTTATGATCAAAAGCAGGTAAAGTTAAATTAGAAGATGAGGAGGTGGTGGTTGAAACTTTTATAGAGACTCTGACGTTGATCTTGGGGTGTTTTCAAGTACTTTAGAGTTGCTGGATTCTTTATTAGTTCTAATTTATTTCAAAATACATGCTCTGCTTTTTTCTTGATGCAGGTGTAAATCCCTGGCACCAAACCTGTACTTATCAGCCATGATTAGGATTATTTTTGGCACAAAAATAGCAGGGAGGAGAAAACAAGGGGAGAAAGGAAGAAATCTTTTCTTGAGGTCATTTGGAAAGGATTCTTTTGGAAATATAGAGAAGAGACAGAGATCTAGTATGGTTATGAACACACTGAGTAAATATATTCAGTGGAAGGAGGCTCTTATGAGTAACATAGGAGCACAGCATCTTTCCTCTGATACGCAAAAAAGGAGGAAGTAGAAAAAGGAAAGCAAGGCAGGTGGGAGAGTGAATGCACTTAGGTATTTTATGATGAGGGTACAGTGACCTTGTGGCCAATCAGAGATGAGAATATACCAACCCATTTGGATATTTCCACATTGGCTATTAGTATTCCGGGAGTGCCTTTATAGTGCCTGTATCCTTTTGCAATAGGAAAAAAATCAACTGATAAAAATTATATTCAAGATAAAAGTATCCTAAGGGAATTAAATACAAATGTGGATACTAGAAAATATTAACTAATCAGAATTCAAAACAATAAGGCAGTAAATATTGGGGGTTAGAGAAAGGACTTTAGGATAGTGCATTAGTTATTTACTGCTTTGTATGTAACAAGTTATATACATTACAAAACTTAATGGCTTAAAACAACACACATTTATTATCTCACAGTTTTTGTGGGTCAGTAGTCCAGACATACTTCCTGGTCCCTCCACCTCAGAGTTTAGCATGAAGCTGCGATCACGGTGTCATCCAGGGCTGAGTCGCAGGTGAAAACCTGACCAGAGAAGGACTCACTTCCAAGCTGACTTACATGTTTGTTGTCAGTTTCTAAGGATGTGATTCTAGTTGACCTTTGGCTACAGGCTGATTTCAGTTCCTGCCCAGTGGGCCTTACCAACAAAACTGACAAGAGAGATCTCTCGCAAGACAGAAGTGACAATCTCATTTAACATAATCACAGAAGTGACATCTCATCCTCTTCACCATGTTAAGTTGGTTGAGAAGCAAGTCACCAGGCCAGTGTACAGTCAAGGAAAGGGTTTCATGAGGGAGATGGAGATCATTAGGAATCATCTCAAAGTCTGCCTGCAGGGAGTATTAGCCAACACAAAGACCCAAGTGATGGAGGGGTCTGGTGGCAAAATCCCATCTGGTCCCATCCAGTGTCTCTCAAAATCTCACTTTGTCCTCTCATCCTGAAAGATAAGCTTTCTGCCTGGGTTCCTCGTGCTGCTCATTCATCCTGACCAAAATAGCATCTTCACAGCTGTTCTTCTTCATTATAAATTTTCATACTAAATATAAAACATGTAAAAAGAAAATAAAGTGAAGCGGGAGAAGGGTAGAAAAGTTTAAAATATTGAATATTTGTGTGTGTGTGTGTGTGTGTGTGTGTGTGTGTGTGTATGGTTATGGGTTGAATTGTGTCCCCTGCTCCCTGCTCCCTCACACAGATGTTGAAGCTCTAAGCCCTAGTGCCTCAGAATGTGACTGTATTTGGAGATAGGGCTTTTAAAGAGGTGATTAGTTTGAATGAGGCCAGTCGGGTGGACCCTAATCCTATAAAACTGGTGTCTTTATAAGAAGAGGAGATCAGGACTCAGAGAGACATGGGGGGCTCACACAAGCAGGAGCAACCATGTGAAGAGGCAGCAAAGGGGGCCATCTTCAAGCAAGGAGAGAGACTTCAGAGGAAACCAACCTGCCAGCATCTTGTCTGTGTCTAAGAGCAGAGTGCATGCTGGGTTCCCTCGGCCCCAAACCTGTTTAGGATCCTTGAATTTCTCTCCCTTCTTTGTTGGAAAAGAGACCTACTTGGATTTCATTTCTTCCCTTCCCTGTCACTTTCATTTCTCTCAAAGGTCTAATTAAGGCTCCTAATTGTGGGGCTTCTGCACCTGGTCCTGTTTATCATACTCCTCCCAGCACAGGGGTCTGCCCTCCTTGGGTAAATGGAGGCTAAGGGTCTGCGCTCCTTGGAAATCTGTTGGTTGTCAGTTCTTGGCAACTGGTAGTTTTTTCAGTGTTTGCTTCTTTCTATTCCTCTGATCAGGGTGTGAGAGATTCCCTTGTCTTGTACCAGACAAATCTGGTCCATAGAAAGTGTCAGTGCCCCTCTACCTTGCTCTGTGGAACTGCCTCATAAACCCATATGGCAGCCAGGAATGAATGGGGTGGGGATGGAAGAGAAGAGGGTATGAAGAAGACCAAGGCAACCCAGGGTCACGGAATACCCAGTGCACCCTGCCTCAGCCCCAGAACACAGGTCGTAATAGTCCTTCCCCCCTGCTGTTCACTGTCCTTCTGCTTTTCATTTTCAAGTCAACTGAGGACTTGTTTTGCCCTGGTTTATGAGCATGTTCAGCAGAACTGTGGACAGACCTGTGGGATTTGCCCCCGGGCCAGATGAACTATCCTGTGAGCCAGGTTAGAAAGGTCACACTCTGGTGGCCACCTAGAATGGAGATACCTGACTTGAGGGTCCAGCTTATCTACCATAGTTATTTCATCAGAGAAAGAAGATACATTCTGTGGATGCTGAAAGGCATTTCCTGAAGAGAAGATACAGGATTCTTTTGAGCAATAACAATGCTATTAAAATAATGCCCCTTTAAGGTTGCCTTTGAGGAATGCACAACTCATGGGTGTTTGGTGCCCTGTTATCTTGAAAATAGTCACCATTGGGAGTAGCTGCTTGCATTCTAGACCTCAGTGTCCTCTGTTCCTCAGCTGTAAAATGGAACTAATAGCAGTGTCAAATTCAGTAGGTTTGCGGTAAGGATTAAGTGAGTTAACATTTTAAAGGCAATTAGGGATGTCTAATAGACAAATAAAAGATATTTTTTCAATTTTTTAAATGTGATATAATGCATAAAACAAAACTTACCATCTTAGCAATTTTTAAATGTACAGTTCAGTGGCATTAAGTACATTCATAATGTTGTACAGTCATCACCAACATCCTTAGAATTCTCTTCATCTTCTAAAATGGTAACTCCATGAAAATGTCCATTTAGCAATAATTCCCCAATCTCCACTCATCCCATACCCTGGCAACTACCATTCTACTTTCTATCTTACGAATTTTGACTAATCCAGGTACCTCATGTGAGATCATACTTTGTCTTTTTGTGACTGGCTTATTCATTTAGTGTGATATGCTCAAAATTCATCTATGCTGTAGCATATGTCAGAATTTCCTTCCTTTTGGGGTCAAATTCTATTCTAGTTTGTTTATTTTACCTTTTGCTTATTCATTCATCTATTGATGGACACTTGGGTTGCCTTCATATTTTAACTATCCTGAATAACGCTGCTATGAACATGGATTTCGGTTTTGTCTCTGAGACTCTGCTCTCAATTCTTATGGGTATGTATTCAGAATTGCTGAATCATACAATAATGCTGTTTCCAATTTTTCAAGGAGCTGCCATACTACTTTTCTCAGGGGTTGTATCATTCTACATTCCCACTAAAAAAGTACAAGGGTTCCAATTTCTTTACATTCTCATCAACATTTGTTATTTTCTCTCTCTTTTAAATAATAGCTATCCTAGTGGTATACAGTGGTATCTCATTGTAATTTGGATTTGCATTTCCCTAGTGATTAGAGATGTTGAGTATCTATTTATGTGCCTGTTGGCCATTTGTATATCTTAAAATCTTCCCAATGTATGATTGCCTTTTGTGGTAGACTAGAGGGAGAGACCTTATCATGTACATATCATATCACTGAATCCACACAGTGCCCAATCAGAGCCTGTAGCAAGTAGGTATAAGTGTTTACTTAATGAAACTCTGAGTTCTCTGATAACTTCTTAGTTATATATTCATTAGGCAGGGGCTGGGATTAATAAATTTGTTTTTTTTTCCTTAGGAATAACCCCCTTACTGTTCCCTTATAGAATATCTCCATTCAGCATAATGTAGCCTAATTTTTAACCACGAAAGTAATTCATTCCTTTGATGTAGATTTTTTTCTTTGGCATGACTTTTTCAGAGTTTCAAGCCTAAGTGTATCAGATCTCTCCTGAGTGAGAATTTTGACAGAAGGGACTGTGGAGAGAGAGTAGACACAGCTATTTTCCTGGGAGGGAAGAAGGGCATGGCAGCTGTGGGGAATGTGGCTACAAGAAATGGCTAGTGAGCTATTATATGGATGGGCCTTGATGACTTGACAGTTCTCCCAGATGTCTCTTGGGGGCATCTTTCTGAAAGGCATAGTTAGGGCATGGCAAGAACGTGTGGATTGTGCTGTCTTTAAAGACCAATTCCTGTTTCCAGATGAATGATAGAGGCTCTGTATTGCTGTCCTCTCCCCACCCTGTAAGAAGTAAATATCTGATGCTTAGAAATAGCCAAGTAAGTTTCCTATTAAGTGGTATCCCTTAAAAGAGGAATAAGGGAGGGAGGCCTTCCTTGTCAAACCTACTAAACTTGGTATCTAAATAGAGAGTCTGGGGCACGTTGGTCACTCATCCAGACACAGGGGTGTGTGGGAAGGGAGAGGCATGAATCTTCAGCAGCCCTGAAGACTCCAGTTTATTAGAAAAAGCTCCTAAACCTCTGGTACAGAAAGGTCTCTTCACCCTGGCTTCTGTTAAAGATTCAGGTGCTGAAAGATTGGGACAAAGGGGAGGGAAGCATGAGGAATTGACCATGAGTGGCAGAGCGGTAAGCTGGAGAAACCCAGTTGTTTCTGAAGATATCTTTAGCAAGACATACAAGGATTAGTGGGGAGATGAACTATAAATAGATTAATTGGAGTGTCAAAGTGGAGTAAAAGAAAGCAGCAGGCCAATTAAGTCTACATCGTGGGGGTAAATTTCTATTGTAAGTAATTATTAGACAATTACAAGGTGGGGGGATTTCTTAAGATTTATATTTGAAGAGAAAAGAACTAAATGAATTTGTTGAGAGGCAGTTAGGATGGTGGAGCAGAGACCATTGGGGAAAAGTACCCAGTCTGGTTTCTATGCCCAACAGAGTAGATAGACTGGAGGGCTCAGTCCTTACAGTAAACAGATTCTCCCAAGGAAAGCTTTAAAATGAACAAACAAAAAAAAATCATGCCTAGGCCCCACTCCAGAGTAACAAGAATTTCTGAACTGAAGGTGTGTTTTCACATGTAGCCAGGGTTGTGCTCACAGTGTTTACAACAAATTTACTATACTAAGAATCAGGACATCTTCCAATGCAGATTCCAGGGCCCTCACCTCCAGAAATTATGGTTCAGTAGGTCTAGAGTGGACTAAGAATGTGCATATTTTACAAGGTCCCTCAAAAATTTGGATTCTACAGTAGAGATAGTGGTTTGGAGGATGTAGACATTCAAGATTGTAAGAAAATAGTCATGAGGGGCCATGGGTGGTGGAGAAAAGCCCTGTAGGGAAAAAGACATTTCTGAAAAAATTTCCCTTCAGAGCAAAAGCTGCTTTCATTAGTATCATTATCCCCTCAGCATGGCTGGTTCTGACAGAAATTGGTGTCTAGCACTCAAATTAGTCACTTAATTACATTTACCTTCAGTTTCTTTGTATCAGCAGACAGTGGGTTTTGTAATCAAGAGTGTGGCAGAAGGAAGTACTTTGGACAGGGAGAATGAGAGGTTGGAGCAGGTGTTTGGGAGGGAAGGAGTTTGTAATGTCACTTGTCAAGAACTGTGAAGGGTCTGAGATTTTAAACTCACTTGCAAGCTACTAGTAGGGTAGTTTCATGGATTCTGGCAGAAGACATGAGACACCTGGTCAGAGACAAAGGACTTACTCATGGCAAAACAGATCATGTGTGCTTTAGCATATTTGTGCTGGTGCCCTGTACCCCCATGTCCCAATAGGGGTAATGCAGAAGGCTTCTAGCCGGACGCTGTGCACGCAACATGCTTACATCACAGCAAAGGAACGCTGACCTTAGGAATCCACAGTATTTTTAAGGGGCTACAAGCAAATTTGCTCAACCTTTGTCCCAGAGGGGAACAGTGTCTTTATTACATTAGTCAGCAAACAGAGCTACTCTCTTATGTCTCAGCCTCTCTATCTTCCAAAGCTGTTCACTACATCAACATCCTTGAAAAAGGTAGCCTGAAACAAAAGTTATTAGGGCCTCTGCTTATAAGATGTACAGAAATACAAGAGACCATGGTGAATTATCTCCCAACACCTAACACCTAAGGTCTCCCAGTGAGTAGGTATTGATTGCAGAGGCCGTCTCAATTTTCTCGCTGCATAGTACATGCTTCAGGGAAGACTGAGTGTACAGGTTTGTCTTGGTGTAGAGAGTGTCTTGAGATACTCAGCCAAGAAAGTCTGAAAGTATTAATGTTGTATGTATTATCAGTCCATGCTCTTGGAATAGGCAAGGGGGTCTAGGCATTTAGAAAGCAGGACAATAGGTAGAAATGCTTCTCTCTGTAAGGTTGTAAAAACAACATAGTCATGCGTGCACACACACACACACACTATTAAACAGTGCTTAACAGTTCACAAGTACATTCCTAAATTACCCCACTTTAGTCCACAATTATTTTCCCATTTTCTGTGCATAGGCATGGAGGAAATGTAGGGAATAAGACTAATTATAACCAGGTCAGATCACACATCAGGAGGCTCCTTTTGAACAAAAATGAAAGATACTGAAGGGATGGAGTGGGGGAGAGAAGAACAGACCAGAGGACATTTGGATAGACAAGGCTTTTGTGGGAAGCACAGGAGCTGAAACAAACAGGAATCTTGGGGTGGTTGTGAACACTTTTTGTTTTGCAAAGATAAAAATCATTGTTCATATAGTTCTAGAACAAGTAGATTCTGTATCTTAATGGAAAGATAGTAAATACTTGCCACCATCTTTAATCAACCGCACCAAGTCTGGGCAGATCAAATCTATGACTGTAGGTAAGGGGTCTGGCAATCTGTGTGCTTAATGACCCAGGGATCTTTTGTCAGCAGAGGTATTTGGGAAACACTGATATTGAGAGTTAGCTGTTAAACTAGAAATTGTGTTTGCCTTGAATTAATTATATATGTATAAATTTATGTCCTCCAGAAAAATTGTCATCATGTGTACTTACATTTTTATTCACCCAACCTAGAGTCTGTTTGGTATTTTACCTAGTTTTTACCCCCTTTATGATGGTCATGGGACAGTATGCCTTCAGGTCCATCCTAAATCCCTAACTTCTCCTACCCTGCTGTGATCTGTAAGACACAACCCCTGTAGACTGCATTTCCCGGGCTCCGTTAAAGTTGACGCATGGTTGAATTTGGTTAGTGGAAGGCAGTGGCAAATGATTGAAAGGTTGGAAAAAAGGAGAAATGGGAATATCTTCTCCCCCTCCTCTGACTTCCACATTTTCAGTGATAGGGAAATGAAGTTCAGTGCTTCTGATTCTTGTTTCTGTGGATGACCCTGGCTCCTGGTAAGCTTTTTGTTTCCCCTCCATCTTGTTTGACTTCTTAGTTCTTCTGTCACTTGGTATCCAATTTCCTGCACTGAATTACTTCCATTTTTAATTCTTAGAGAGAGTTTTGTTTATCTGTTGGACCCTGAATGATATTTTTTTTTAAATTTTTTTCTTAATTTAACTGAATACACCTCTCCGCTCCCAAGCTCACACCCACTAACTACTCTACAAATAGAATCCAATTTAGCATTCATTCTGGAATTTCCTCAAAGTGCAATTTCTGACATTTCCAAAAAGAAAGAAAACTAAATGGAAAAACAGCAATCTTTCACAGTCCCACCTGCCAGAGATAACCCACTTTAACCTTTGATATTGTTCCTTCCAGTTTTTATTTTCCTTAATATTTTTTCTCTAATATTTGGATGCATTTTTACCTATTAAGCTCACACAGTATCTCCATTTTTGTACCCTATCTCTTTTAGCTTGACATTTTATCATAAACATTTCCTATTTCTTTAGAACTCTTCATAAGCACCACTTTTAACTTGTGAAAGAGATCAAAAGGTAGAATTAAGGAGAATTCTGACTTTGGAAATTCTGTACTCCAAAAATTTAAAAGAATATGCCAACTAGGATTTTCATCTGTAGCTCTCAAAAAAGTTACTCAAAAGGCGTCGACTGAATGCTTGCAGTGCCTGTGGCTTAGTAGGAGAAGTAAGAGAAGAAACCACTAGGAGCAGGGACTGACTAGAAAGCCGCAAGGACACAAATGAAGCAATTAAAGAGCAATAGAAGATTTAAAAAAAAATCTTCTGCTAGGTGGAGTTCTTCAGACTATCTGTATACTAAAAGCAAACGAGGAAGAGACAAATATGAATCGAACTGGTTCCTAAAAGTCTCTTCCAGTGATGCCATCTGAATAGTGAGTCAACAATGGGCAGGATGCAGGTAGGCCTAGAGGAGAGGGAAGAAGCGCTGGGAAAGGTATGTACCCTTAAGGGGCCCTGGAGGCAGGCATCCCTGGGTCTAGCCCTGGCTCTGTCCTCCTTACTGGCTGTGATGTTAGGCAAGTTAGGAGCCTTCCTGGCTTTCAATTTCTTGGTGGTCATGATAACACTACCTACCCCATGGAGTACAGTGCAGTGTTTGAGAGTTACAACCTTACTTCCTCCCATTAGGATTACAACTTTCCTGTGGTGAATAATCCTCATGCTGCAGGTAACTACTCACCTGTAAATAAATCTTCATCTCCATCTTACTGAAAGCACAAGTGGTCTACCCTACAAGAACAGGCGGAGTCAGTGTCTGACTGCACTTGGAGATGTATCTCCTAGTGAAGCTGAATTCTCAGGGTACTGAGCCTTCCCCCGTGTCCCCCGTATGGCAGGTACTGCTAGAGTCTGTGGAAAGTATGGCTTTCCAACTTCGATCTGGCCTGCCTTTTTGGGTGGGCCCTTAGCTCTGTGCGAAGAGGGTTGTATATTGAGGAGAGTATATTTACTAAAGATAGGTGTTTGAAGTACCTGAGCTAGTAGATCTGAATGTCAGGGAAAGTAGGTAGTGATGATAGGGGTGGGAGATTGGGGGAATGACAAGTGAGCGTGTGTATGTGGTTGCTGCAGATATTCAGACTAATGCAAATGTTTCCAGACCCCAACACCTTTAGAATCTATTTGTAGAGTTGGCTCATTACTACGAGAAGAGATGTGGGGAGAACTATTGTAGTGAGGAGGTTAAGATGTCACAGAAGCGGCCCAGTACCGCCATTGTAAGAATCAAATTAATGGTGCATGTGAGAAATACTTTGTCAGTGGTGGGAGCGGGGGAATTCCTGGGGATCAGGCCCTGACTTTGTAAATCATGATAGAGAATGTTGACATTTCCACTAGCTCCTCCTGAGACTTCCCTGTGTGATTAAGGTGGGAGGATAGAACAAATCTCCTCCTCCTCTTCCTCCTCCTCCCTCCTCTTCCTTCCTCCTCCTTCTGCTCCTCCTCCACCTCGTCATCTTATAGAGCCACCGATCTTGTCTAACTTTCCATGAAGGAGAAACTCAAATCCAAAGCCTCAATAAATCACCGCTTCTAGATGCATATTCCTGGGCACTGAATTGCCTCCATAAAAACCACTGTCTTTGTCTCTATTCTTACCTTCCTCTTGATTCCATTGTTTGGATAACAATGAGGAGCCAAGTTTAGCAGCTAGCCTGGGGTGGTTTGTCCTTGCTTCTGCACAAAAGGACAGCTGCTGAAGCCTGCAAGGTCTGCCTACCTACCAGAAATCTAATTTCAGACACTAGCATCAAACTCACCTGCTCTCTAGTGCACTCCTATAATTGTTTTGGTTTCTTGTCAAAGTGCTCTTTTGCCTTAGGAGGAGGCAGAGCTGCAGAGAGATGAGGACGAAATCAAGGGCCTTTCATTCATTGCCAGCTTTGTCCTCAGAGCTTGGAACTCTTTCCCCAGTTGTCCACTCTGAAATAATGGGAATAAATGGGAAAGAGGGTGTTTTCCATGCTTCACTGGTTTTAACTGAGAGCCCATACAATTGCCCCTTAGTGATGTCTACACAATGTTTGTGGTCTCCTTCCAATTTGTGTGGCCTGCTCGAGTGTCCCTGATTTAACTCCTGGCCCATAAGAAGCTGTCCCTCTCAGATGGACACAAGCTGCAGGTGGGGGCCTTCTCAGTCACTGCGTAGATAGCAGGTGTTTTAAAGAATAGTTGGGCATGTGAAGGATTCTGAGTAAGGATGAGTAAGGATTCTGAAATGTATTGCCATGTTGTTGCTGTTAATACCAATTATAATGGAGACTCATGTTGCTGTTTCTTAGACTGGACAGGCCCTGTGTGCAAACTGAAAACCAGGAAGAATGTAGGATGGGGTTGGGGTAGCACCCACAACCAGGAATTTTCTGTACACTCACATCAAAGAAATTCCTCATGAGTACAGTCCCTTAGACCATTGTTTTGCTGTTTGAAGTTGGTCTTTCTTTTCTTCATTTCTGAGGGCAAAAGTAATTTTTTATTTTTAATGGCTATTTATTTCTGAATCTTATATCTCATTTTCTTAAATATCTATATGCATAGTATATATAAGAATAAAAATAGAGTGTAAGTACTGTATAATCTGTCTTTTAAGACCTATGACACATTGTATGTATCTTTTCAATATTGTTTCTATACAAATTATTTTTAATGTCTCAATGGTATTTTATCTTATGAATGCATCTTGATAATGACAACAAGAATACTGCTAGCTCACATTTATGGAATGATTTCTTGCTATGCAGTTACCTAGAAATATATTAAGAACTGTGATAAATAGGGCCTTCCTGGTGGTGCAAGGGGTGAAGTCTCAGCACAATGAAGCTATGCGCAGCCACTGCAGCATGAATTCAATCCCTAGCCAGGGAGCTGACCCAAATGGCACAGCAGACTTCTCCTGTCTCTCCCGCTACTCCCCTCAGCAGTATATTTCAGTAGATCTGCCTTTTCTTCTCCCTTCTCTGTTGCTGTTGAATCCTTTCATCCCCCCACACCTCTGGCAAACACCCAAGTTCTTATATGTATAAATAAATTAAAATCTTAAAAAAAAACTGTGCTAAGTAACACCATCAAGAACAGGTACTATAAGTATAACCATTTACAGGTGAGCAAGTAAGGTCTTAAGGAATTTAAGTAACTTTCAAAAGGTCACACAGATCTTGAGTATCAGAGCCAGGATTCAATCTGAGCAATCTGATTTCAGACCCTGTATACCTAAAAATTACACGATGCTACCATGATTTATTTGACTGCTCTCTTATTGTTGGACACTTAGGATTTTTTAATTAAAAAATTATAAATCCTTATTTAATCTTAGCATAAATTTATAATGATATCACCGGGTAGATTGCTTATCAGTCCTCTGTCTAGAGAACATGGTATCCTGCAAGGTAATAATATGTTAAGCTTTTCATTTGCATTCTATGTTATAATTTTTTACTTGGTTTCCAGAACACCCATGGTTCTGGGAGAAGGGACTCTAGTTGAGAATAGCTCTCTCGCTTACCAAACCCTGACTGCTGGCTTCGAAAAGCAAGCCCTAGCAGCTGGTTGTACAAAGCTCAGTGTGCAGACTTCCACCCTTTCATTTGCTCACAACCTGCTTTAAGTTAATCCTGCCCCCTGGATTCCAAAACCTACCTTGACTTGTCTACCAAACCATACCTTCACTTTGCCCCCACCCTGACTCTCCTGCATGGTCCTCTTCCAGCTGTGGGCAACATGGTTCCTGCTTGTTCTCTGCCTGACTTGCCCTCCAGCTCAACCTCAGCTCTCTTGTGGCCAGCATGTGAAGGTGTCCACTCTACTGCATCCCTAAACCCAGCCTTGCTCCAGCCCTTCAGCATGTATCTATCAAGGCACAGCTTATCCTTCACCCTGGGTCCCCTACAGAATGATGCACAGGAAGAAATTTTTCAGGTGTTGTCCATTCTCTTTTTCTTGCTCTCCACAGTTTATCTTGGAATGTTCCTTCCATCTGCCAGCTAATTTTCCTCATTACATCTTCAAAGATGCTACCCTGCTTTCAGCTTTTTCCCCTGTTTCTTACTGGAGTGCTACCCACATCTCTGTTTGACACTCACTGATTCAGGTTAAAGCTACATGAACTGTCCAGTAAAAACAATACCACATTTATTCAGAGCGAGAAATGGACACATAACCATGAAGGAGTCTCTCTCTCTCTCTCTCTCTCCCTCCATCCTCCCCACCCCCCCAGCTAGATTTCTGACTTGGAATGAAAGGTTTTAGACATCATGGCAAGGGGAGCTTTTCCTGAAGGTGGTCTAGCCTGGGACAGTGGCCAGAGTGTCATGCTCAAGCCTGGTTTTCACTCTGCGCTCCACACTGACTACTACTGTGTCCACAGTCAGTTGCTTACTTTCTTTAACTTTAATTCCCTCGTTTGAAATGGGATAATACTGACTTCACAAGTTTATTGTGAAATTTAGGTTTCTAAAAAATACATGTCAGGTCCTTTGGCTTCCCACAGCTTGCCACACAGTAAGGGTTTGGTGGTTTGTTTGTTTTTTTCATTAAAGGTTTCTGAGGTGGAGAGATCAAAAGACAATTTGTGTTCTCACTGTTCAAAGTGCTTCCCTGGAGGGAGGACAAGCTGAGTGCGGGGTGTGGGGGGGGTTTCTTGCCCCTTAAAACAAAAGTTGTGCAGGACCTCCTCTGGGCCATCAGTTCTTGTTATTCTGGCTCCACAATTGGGCTTTTTTGGGGAGATATATCCAGCTCCTAAAAGTGCATGGACATTTTTTGGTTGTATTTATATGTGCAGTTTCCTGATGGTGATGAAAGTGTGTGATTTTTCTCAGATTCTCAAAGAAATCATTGACTGCATTGACTAGGAACCACTGCTCCAGAGGTGCCGTTGGCACCTGCACGCTCTTCCTCTGTCAGCAGTGGCAGTGAGCTGCAGTGGGAAGACCTGGGAATGGATTGTGGGGCCTCAGCCACACTCAGGAAGTGCATGGAGTCAGAGGTCAGGATGTGTGATGGATCAGTGCTGGGAGAGAGTCAGAGCAAGGATGGGCCAGAGACTCCCTGGGGGCAAGGTAAGGCTGGGAGACCTATGCATGCTAAGGAAAGGCCTGAAAGTCCAGAGGCAGAGGACTTTGAAAGCAAGTCCAGGCTGCCCGTATGACTGTGGCATTTCTTCAGGAGTGGGGGTTGGAGATGGGGTCGAGGTGGAACACCAACCCCATTGTCATGCCTGACATTCACGCTTGCTGCCCCTTGGCTGGTCTTCTTCCCATTTCCCTTCTCTGCTTTTCTTGCACCAAGAGTCTTGCCTGCTAGAAATTCAGAGCCCACTTTGGCTTCTGACATACCCTACCTGACCCCAGAAGTGCAAAAAGATCTCCCTTCAGGCTCCTTGGGTTCTTGATCCAAAGAGATTTTGGAATTTGTGTTAAATGGCCTGAATTATGTCTTCCCTGGAATCTATGGAACCTACAGGAGTGACAGCAATTTTCTTTTTCTACTCTGGAGAGGGCAAAAATAAATATATAGAAAGGTTGATGTTTTGCACTCATTATTTTGAATACTTTTTAAGAACTTGCCATGTACCAGGCACCATGCTGAACACCAGGGAAACAATATTGAGTATATTGAATTAGATACAAGCCTTTTTTTCTTAAGGAGCTTAGGGTCTTCTGTGGAAGTCAGAACAGTAGCCAGGCAATTACCACACAGTGATAAGCATGCTCTGCTGAGGAGTACGTGGCTTGCCTGAGCAATGATGAGCCTGTGCGGCAGCACACAGCGGTGGGGGGGGGGGTAGGGGTATAAGTTTAGACATATAAGAGAACTTCAAGGTCTGTTCCTGCCATTTGGGAGGATGGCGCGAGGGAGATGGAGGGGATGACCTCTGGAAGGCAATTGGAATTGGTTTTTCAGAACCTCTTTTGGGTGAGCTTTGGAAGAACAGCCTATCAAAATGCATGCTCTGTTGGTAAGAGTGAGAGGTCTCTGATATTTTTCAACCTTTTATGGTATTTGCTAGATTCCCCATTACCTGTCTTCTCCCTTGCGTTAATCTAAATTTTAAAATGGAAAAGATGACCATAAATAGGAAGGAAGGGTTGTAGCAGTTGCTGCAACAGTCAGGCGTGCAGTGTGATAAGAATGATGAGTGGTGTAGTGAAAAAGCACTGGTTTGAGACTAAAATCTGGGTTCAGAATCTGATTCTACCACTTATAAGCCCTGGGACATTTGACAAGCACCGTAACCTCTTTAAGCCACTCCTTCATCTATAAAAGTGGCTAATTTATTCCTGCCTTAGAGAACTGTGATGAAGAATACATGAAAGAATGCATTTAAAGTGACTTCAACATTTAACCCATTTAACCCAGGACCCATTTGAGAGCCTGACTTTTCTGAGTCTGGGGTGTATTTTTTAGCAGCCCTTCACATTTGACAAAGTAAGTAATCGAGAGGCACCCCACATCCTACTTCTTGGGAGGACGTGAGTGTCCTCTTGATTTGTATAACTGTGTGTGTGGCACAGACCCTGCTGGTTGGTGTATTTAGCCTCCCTTTCAAAGACCTTAACCTTTTTCCTTCTTTATTATTTATTTCCTTCTTTATTATAAAAGCTAGGTCTCCCAGCCTTACCTTGCCCCCAGGGAATGAATTACTTAAATTTCCAGTTTCCTTGGCCATTAGGGAAGACTCTGTGACTCAATTCTGAGTACCTACATATTGATATGTAGGTACATGTCCATGGATAGATAAAGCTGTCCAAAGAGAAAGCTGTCATTTTCTTTCCTGGAATGGGGCATGATACCAAGAAAGGTTGCACCCATGTTGTAACAAAGATTTAAAAAGCTGTGTGCAAAGATAGTGGATCAAGAAGATAGCTACCACTGAGGCAAGCCTGCGCCTCCAGCTCCAGACTTCTTATTGCTAGAGACCAATAAGCACTTGGTCCAGCTATTGTGATAAGACTTTCTGTGACTCAGCCAGACACAATTCTAATCCATGTAGGACTGTGAGGTCTGGGAAGTCTCCACTGAACTCGGGCTCAGAGGGTGGTAGAGACATTGCTTGGTGCAAGCCATCTTTGTAGCAGGAAGCACAATGGCTTTCCTTGAATCTGGCTGGCGGAGCTCCTGGTCACTCCAGTGTCTTGGCAATCCCCCTGGAAGACTGGAGCCTTGTGTATATTTTCTTTTTAGCAGACATTGCTAGTTTTCAAGTCTTTTCTCCTCCTGGAGAAGAATCCTTCAGGAAAACAGGGATTTGAAATGCCATTGTTATCAAAAAGCACTTAGAAAGTCCTCGTGTATGGAGGCTCTGTTGGGGTTTGTACAGGCTGGTGGGTGTGTTTTCTGTGCTTGCACAGCTCCTAGTGGGAAGGCAGAAGGGTAGAGCTGCCCTTGGGAGCTGCTGTTGGCATGGAGGTCTCTGCACAAAACAATGGGTAGGCTGGGGAATATTTACATGAGAATGTTTAACTTTTAAGGATATGTAAATTAATTTGGTATGAATGAAAACCATAAATACAGCCAGTGTATTGCTCCAGGGATGTGGCTCCGTCTTGGGAAGAAGTGGCTTTTACTCGGGTCACATCCTCATCTTTTGTTGGACTTAGATCTTAAAGCTGCTGGTAATGTGGATTGTGCAGTTAGAAGGCTGGGAACAGATGATGCAGGATTTCTTGTCCATCCCATCTCCAACCTGCCTTCATGTGCCCGTAAGACATTGTGACTTTAGACTAGCTCAAGTTGGAAGTGTGAAATCCCATGCTTTTCGTGTACTTCATTTGCATAGATGTGAACTAGAAAATTTAAATTGGTAAGTATTGTCAGCACGAAGGTCTGTAATGTTCCATCGCTGCGTGGAGAAGGGGCAGCCGCTACAGCCTCCTCTTTCACAGCAGGTTGAGTAACCTGTTTTTTCAAACCCACCCCCTCCTCTTGGTCTTTTCTTCACTTTTCTTTCAGGCTACATTTTCACAGACCTCTCCTCTCGCCTCCTTTCAACCTGCTTTCTCTTTGCTTGTGCATTTGTTTGTCACTTCTGTGATTATTTTTTACACCTGAGGTCCTTCCCCCCAAC
This sequence comes from Scalopus aquaticus, assembly GCA_004024925.1. Lineage (NCBI taxonomy): Eukaryota > Metazoa > Chordata > Mammalia > Eulipotyphla > Talpidae > Scalopus > Scalopus aquaticus. The sequence goes on from PVIJ01006787.1 coordinate 41,958, forward strand.
TTTGCTTCATCACCTTTCCTTCAGGAATCACCTGTTTTCCTCTCCAGTGATGTGTCATTTCCTTCATCTCTGATACTCCTCCAAAGTGAGCTCTCGATGTCACTGCTGTGCTGCGTCATGGCCGTCCTGCGGCTCGCCTCACCGGCCCATCCCCGCTGCGGGGTGTTGTGCCAGCTGGCAGCCCGGCCAGCAGCTCTTCTACTCTTAGTTTTGCTTGTTCCCTTTACTCCCTGACATGTTCTGGTGGCGGCTCGATTTGCATTAATGTTTTAAATGCTGCCCCCAGGAACCTTGGTGCATTACTTTGGGGAAGGTTTCCACCCTCCTATGCCTCACTGTAGAACTCTAGAGCTAGAGAGATCATTTTGGTTCCCAGAAACTTGGTGTCATCTTGCCATCAAGTCTCCAATTAACTGGCGCTCCATGCGGCAGTTATGGGGTGCCAACAACCTCCCTGACCAGGGAGGGAAAGTTCCTGGGGATAGCAGCAGACTGACTCATTTTCCCTGAACTGCGCTAGCCTTCACATTATCCTGTTCTCCTGGGCTCTTCATTACAGTTTCTGGCAATGATGGGTTCTGTTTGATTGTGCCCATTTGGCAGGGCTAGAAATTAAGCCAAGGGGAGCAGGAGGCTTGTTCAAGGTCATGTAGAGTCAAGTGAAAGCTGCTCTCTTGCTTCCTGAGGACCTGTGCAGTGATTAGCTGCCCCATCATCCTCAGGGGACTGTTGTGAGCCTGCTGTAGTGCTCTGCGGGAGAAGGGAGGGTGGCGAGACCCTGGCAGCAGCTTCCCTAGCTTTGTATGCATTGGCTTGGGATGCTGTTCTCAAAGCAGAGAAAATCGTAACGGTGATATCTAACAATGACTTCCCTTGTTTCAGGAAATGTGATAGCTGTTTGCCTTCTTCCAACAATCTAGCAGTATAGGTGTGAAGGTCCCCATTTTATTGATGAGGAGAAATGAATGAGATGTTAAGATGCTTGCCCTCCAAACATAGCTAAGTGGCAATTAATCTTCCTTCCTTACCCTCAGAGTCCTGCTAGATCTAAGTGTAGCCTCTTTAGAAACGGAAAATTCCTTACAGACCTTCTGTCCTAAGTGTCCTACCCTCCCCAGACTCTATTTGGGTCTATTGGTCAACCTTACTTAGGTTTCTTCCCGGATCCTTTAATCGTCGTAATTACTATTTTGTTCTTATGCTTTTTTTTTTTTTGAGTTTTTTAGTTTAGTTCTGGCAAACACATAATTTTTTAGACTGAATCCAGATCTAAATATAGACAACAGAATCTATATTTTTAAATAATTTCTCAACCGAATCTAATGATCAGCTAGGTTTGGGAACAATTGCTCTAGGCCTTAGATAAAAACACCAATGTCTTTATTTATCACATGGGGATTATTTTTTACACGGGAAATGTTTGCTTAAAAAGAAAAACATGAATGCAGGCCAACTGCCTCTAACTACTGCAGAAGCTTCTGTCTACACTCTTCCTCAAATATCAGATTAGTATAGGCTCCCTAATTAAGATGCGGTTTGATTCTAAACGGTAAATTATGTACCGTCGATCAAAGGAAAAATTCCAGTCATTTATCTTTGGCTTTGGAATGCATCATGTGATCTTATCGTCTCCTTTGGATTATCTGTGCCATTGCATTAATATGCTAACTGCGGGCCTTCCTGGTGGCGCAGTGGTTAAGTGCTGCGCTGTGGAGCTGTCGGCAGCAGCGATGCCAGTTCGACGCCCAGCCGGGGAGAATCCCACATGGCACGGCAGACCTCTCCTGCCTTGCCCGCTGCTCCCCTCAGCAGTGTATTTCTGATCTGCCTGTTCTGCTCCCCACTCTGTCTCTGGTGAAGCCTCTCACCGCTCCACACCTCTGGCCTGTACCCCAGCTGTATGTATAAATAAATAAATATTTAAAAAAATATATGCTAACTGCATGGTCTTTTGAAAAATAATCCCTATATCAGAATTTACGTGGGGTGAGGGGCATTGCAATACCTCTCTCATACCTTAGTTTTAAAATTAAATCTCTAAGTCCTTTCTTTCCATAACAGTTCTCCACATGTCCTCAGAATTTTTTTTTATAAATATATATTTTTATTGTTATTTATGTCTTTTACATTTTGTATCCCCCTTGGGTAGCCCACCACCAATTCACCCGTGATCCATCTTCATGGTCCCTTGTGTTCTTTTCTATTCCATTTTGTGCCCTTTTCCTTCCCTCCCTCCGCCTCCCTCCCCCCCCCACACACTGATTGTCTCTCTCCCACTGGCCTCCCTATAG
>PVIJ01006787.1:44348-88628 GCA_004024925.1 Scalopus aquaticus
TTTCTGGCTTATTTCACTGAGTATGATCCCCTCTAATTCCATCCATGTCGCTGCAAATTGCATGTGTTTATCTTCTTTCCATGCTGAATAGTATTCCATTGTGTATATGTACCACATCTTCTTGATCCAATCATCTATTTTTGGACATCTGGGTTGCTTCCATACCTTTGCTATTGTGAACAGTGCTGCAATGAACATAAGCTAGGATTGGTTGTCCTTCCTAATTCTCTTTAACTGACTTACCAGGAGAACATTTTTTGGAACTGTCAGAAGCTTGAGCCATGTTAAGGGATACATATTTCATCCTCAACCCTTTGAGTCATTGCAACATTTGCCTTTGCTTTTGTAAATTCTTATTTACAAGGTCTGCAGTCCAGGCACTATCTCCTTCTCTGTTTTATATCTGAAATCTCAACATAACAATGTTACCTTGCCATATTGGTCCAAATAGAAAGGAATAGTTAGTGATATGCTGGTAAATGTTTCCAAGGAGGAAAGAAAGCCCTGATTATTTGGAGCATTTGCCCATTTCCATGGTGTAATTAATCCTATCTGTGGCAGATTTCAAGCTACAAGCCTGTTTAGCAACCAGATAGCAAAAATCCTGAAAATTACAATTGGTTTTTGGGAACTAGAACAAGCAGCCTTGGTCATTCCATTGGAGATTGTTAGCTGTTTAAGGGAGGATTTCAATCAGTTATGGTGTTTTATGCAATGGGATCATTCTCACTATTGTATTACCTCAGGAAAGTTATTTGACTTCAGTGAGCCTCAGTTTCCACATCTGTGAAATACAGATAATATCCATTTCAAGAAAGAATATGAGAGGTTATAATAATTACTCTAATAGGTCTAGCATGTGTTAAATGTGGAACAAATGATTATTCTCCTCTCCAATGTGATGAAGACACACAGTTGAGAAAAGTGAAAGATTTTGAACTTTGGGTCCCATCCAAATGGAAACACCTACTGGTGGTTAGGGCTGTGGTCAGAGTTAGGTTGGGCAAGAGACAAGGTCAAGGATTTAGCTCTGGAGTTAAACACAATAACAGTACCTTCTGTTCATATTGCTCTCTAAAATTTTGCTGGTACTCTCACATGTTTGTCAGAAGTGTGAGAATGGATCAATTCTGAGAGAAAAGATTGGAGAGGCTGGTAGCTGGTAGCTGGGATTGGAGTCCTTCTGAGTTTTTAGCTCCCCAAGTTCTTCTTCTCTTTGAAGTTCTCCCACAATTTTTGTACCCAGATAATTGACATTTCCTTATCACTTTTAAAAGAATTATTGTTTTTCAAAAAATCATATCTACCCTTTGCAGAATGCTTCAACAATAAATGTAAGATTTTGGAACAGAGATAGAATGGAGTTTATTTCTTTAGTTTATACAATTTGGCACCTTGGTATTTCACAAAAAATTATGTAAACAGTGTCAGTGCAGTGTTCTCTGCTTACTGGGCAGCATAGATTGACTACTATAACCTGCAAATGTCAGGGATAACATAATAGCAGCCTGTTTTTTTTTTTTCTCATGTCACTATCTACTATAGATGTCCTTCTTGAATGGCAACTCAGAAACTCAATTGCTCCTTCCTTTTGCCATCCCTTAGGATTACAGAGTTCTCAACCAGTACCTATAATTCAGCAGGTACCAGCATTCAGCAGAAGGGAGAGAGTGTAGAAAACACACATATGCAGCAATTTCATAGCCAGTCCTAGAAGTGGCATACAATACTTCTGCTCACATTCCATTGGCTAAGACTGAGTCTCATGGCTGTCCATAACTGCAAAGGAGGCTGGGAAATTTAAGAGTTGTTTCTTTCAGAAGAGGGAACAGGTTTGGTGAGCATCTGGGCATTCACTGGTTTATTTCACTGGCTTGGTGGAACCAGTTGCCACCATGGATATAGGTCAACCAAGGTCACCACAGAAGATGCCTGTGCTTAGCCCTAGGATTTTCTGGATGGTGTGGCACACTGAGAAGTATAACTCCATCCTCACAGTTAGACAAAGATTTCATCCAGTTGGATGAAATGTCCAGTTGGATATATAGTTGCTGGATTTACTGTATTATATGTATTACATGAATTCCTGAACTTTCCAGGATTGGAGTGTTTTGCTGATTGTACCAGTTGGTTTCAAGTTAACACTTGAAGTTGGTAATAATATTTACTGTCGTGTTTATAATTACCATGTCACGGCAGTCAATAGGTTGGGAGTTTCATGGGACTTTTATTTTTATTTAACCAATTGTTTTGTCTAAAATGCTTCTAGACTGATTTTTACGGGTGTCACCTGTCCACATGAAGAAAATTGACTTCCCACATCAAACAAGATTGGCATTAGCACTCTCAAAAGAGTTAGGAGAATGTCTGCTTGAGAGGTTAGGGACTCCCAGGGGGCTGGCCTGAAAGGGGCAAACAGTCCGTGGTGAAATTCACAGGATCAGTACGTTTCTTCAGGCCATCATCACCACCCAAGGTGAGATGGGGGGAGGCAGTGTTGACTGTCCTGGGAGGGGGATGTCAGAGCTGGGAGACTCAGGGACAGATGAGTCTGTCCTACGCTACAGGGCCAGGAATCCCCTGTGGGCCACCGTGCAGTGACCTGGGGGCACAGGAACTGTGATGTGCTTTCTTCCAGACCCTTTTGGGACAGAGGACATGACAAGGGTTGAGCAATGTCCTATACATTGTGTTGTGGAGGAGAGGGAGGGACTCAGAACACATTGCTAGCTTCCGGGTACTAATAGCAGGAAATTGAGGCAGAAGCCCAGAATTCTCCCTGTCCTGTGACTCCATAGGAACTCAGGGACTGGGAACTCCTCCCAGGCGCATCAACTATTGTGTGTGTGACTGCACCAAATACCACTAGATTCTAACTTAAGCGTTTGAAACACCAGATGTGCCTTAACCAAGGTGCCTCTAGTTTTAGCTCTACATGGTATGAGGTTTTGTGCATAGGGATAGAACCAAGTTTAAATCTTGACTTTATCCTTTCCTAAATCTTTGGCTTCCAGTAAATTATTTCATTTCTCTAATCCTCAGTTTTTCATTCATAAAATGTGGGAAATAATAGGTACCCCTAGGGTAGCTGTACAAATCAAACAACATAAGATATATAAGGTGCTCTGGGAGTCTGCACCTAAGTAGTCATAACCTTTAATCAATGGTAGAAACATCCCACCAAAGCAGCAAGAATAAAACAACCAGGCAGGACTTGTGAAGGTGGGAGCTAAAATTTGGACTCTCCTGATGCTTGATTCACAAAGTCTGTATTTTGTAAAGTAAGCTATCACCGGCGGGGTGAGGGGGGGACGGGGCGGGGATGCAGTGGTGCTTTGGTTGTGCCCGCTGATTTCACTAGCTGGGCTTTCCACTTGTGGGTGAGTATGGGATGAGCATCAGTCTTTCTCTGCCCTCCCCTCCCTCTCTCCCCCCCCACACAGTTGTCTTTAAAATGGAAAGTAAGATTATTAAATCAACCCATTTCCTGGCTACTCAACTTCTTTGGCACTTTCCACTTCCCAGCTTGGGGGCTCACCCTTTCTCCTGACAGCCTGTGACATAATTATGTTCTAATTGTCTTTCAACTTGCATGTGACTAGAAGCACATAGATCCTTAAAAAGTTAGGAAGAGGCTTTTCCTGTACTGGTGTTAGATCCCTGATAGTTGGAAGATTGAATATAAATTGCTTTAACCTTGAGCTTCCAAGGTGACCTTTGCCTTGGAAAGTATATGGCTTTCTCTTTGAGACAAGCAGGAGGAATTATGAAAGGAGAGGGATTTCTTCAAGAAGGTTGATATTTAAAGGGCTTATACAAAGATTTAAAGGAAAGCCTTGTGACTGGATTAAAGCCAGCAGGAGGTGAACTTGTGAACAGTAATGATAGAGGAAGGTTATGATTTTCAAACTAATCTATCGTACAGGGAAGTAGAGAAGGCAAGGATACAAGACTATTATGCTGCCTCTGTCTGCAGCCAAGAGATTGGACTCCAGATGAGAAAATGCAAAGTAGATTATCCATGTAAAAATTGATGGTCAAGAAAGGTGAGGGGATAGAAAAAGCACCAAGCTCCATTAAGAGTCATAGCTATAATAAAGGCCACAGGTTGTCCGCCTACCATATACTTTAGAGCTACACACACACACACACACACACACACACACACACACACACACACACACACACACAGTCTTAGTGTGTTGTTGCTATTAATAGCCTCATTTTATGTATGAATCCACAAGCCAAAGAGGAATTAAGGCTGCCAGGTTGCTAGAGCTAGGAGAATTAGAACCAGGCCCAACTCTGTCCACTGCCTAAAATGCTTTGAGAATGGCTCTGTGTCTCAGGCCTGAAGGAACTCCATCCTGGAGCTGAATGAATTTGTGCAATCAGGAAAACCACTAAGAAATCAGTGATTGAGTCAAGATGGGAAAATGCCTAGAACTTAAAAAGACAGTAACAGTAAGATTCAGATAACTATAGACAAGAGCGTTTGATCTTATTACCTAGCAAAAAAATGGAAAATCCTAGATTTTTACACTAACTGGCTGTGTAACCTTGGGCAAATGACATAAACCCTCTAGGCTTTAGTTTCTTTGTCTATAAAGTATGTGCTTATATGATGTTATCTCAAAGGTCCTTCCTAATTCAAAGTATTTCATCCCAATAAGTTCCATTAATGTGTTCTGATAGTTTTAGTATTTTAGTCCTATCTCCATCAGACAATTCATTTTCAACTTTCTTTCAAGTGCCCCGGCCTTTCTTCAAAGGGTAAAAGGTTAAGATGGAGTTTAGAATGAAATAGCTATAGTTTCAAACGTAATCTTTTCTAATGACTAGTTAGATGACCTTAAGCAAGTTATGTAAACTGTCTGTATCTCAGTTTTTTCCTCTAAAAAATGCTGAACATTTATACATTTCGATTTCATAGGGTTGTTTTAGGGGCAAGTGAAATAATACATATAAAACACTTAGCTCAATGTCTAGACTGTAACAAGTATTCAGTACATGTTAGTCCCATAATTCATTGATTATAAGACCCATCCCCCACCCATTTTGACATGTCTGAAATCAACATGCAGCTTGTAGTTCATGGTGTGTAATAGTTTAATTGCAGTAGTTATTTTCTTTCTAAATGGTATATAAACTAATGATGCATTTTACAATTAACTAGATATGGTATCTCCCAGACTGATTGTCACCCCTGAGGTTCTCACTTCCTTCTGGAGTGCCCCCTTCTCTAACTTCTCTCTGGCCATTATTTTTTCCACAGCCAAGCAGAACTAGGGAATGAAACAAGTAGGGAGGGAGCAGCTTCAGCCCTCATCTAGTCTGATTTGTCTGTTTGCTGGTGTTGAAATTGAGGGCCAGAAAAGGAAGGGACTTTGAAAATGCCACAGGGGAACTCAGGTCTTCAGGTGCCCAGTCCACTGTTCTTCCCCCACATCAGGAATGTTATTAGCATGCAACAGCACCACAGTTGTGACTTAGCTGTTCCTCACATGATGGGCCCCAGTTGAATGGTGCACATTTCCAAATCTCCATATAGATTTTGATGGAAGTATTATAATACTAAAACCTCAAAGCTGAAATTAATTAGATTGGTGACTACTCTTCTTACTTGCACAGATGCAGAATCATAAAATGTTGAAGGGAACTTTTCTCTAGGAGCCATAATGTCCTTACCTTTGCAGTAGTCTGAATTTGCAAGGCCTGCTCTATAGAGGCTGCTCATTTCCTCCCAGTTGTGTCTACAATTTCAGGCACTGGCAGCATGTGGATGATTATATTTTAAATTGTGAGTGGTGTCTGTAGTTTGGCTGTTTCCAGGTTTGTGCAGTCGAACCCAGTGACAAATCAATTGCATAGGCCAGGAGTTTTGTTAATTCATTTATGCACTCTATCTCCTCGCACTTGCTGGACGTCTGCTGTCTACACAGTTAATTCTCATAATAACCTTATGTGGCTGTTGTTCTTTATATTTGGTAGATGGGAAAACAAAGGAACAATAAAGCTAAGTAGCATTTTCTTGCATTGGATATTGATGAAATCTTCAGGTAGAAAAAGAGGGTTAGAGCATTCCAAAACAAGAAAATCTTATTGTTATAAGAAAAATGTCTTGAAATATCAACTATTTTCTGCTACAGTTGTAAATGAATACAGACATATACACTCATGGCCTATAGAAATCAAATGTTCATTGAATATTTTATTCTCTATAAACATTAATTATATCGGCAGTTCTTTTTTATTAATTTATTTTTAATTGAAGTGATATCGGGATACCTCCATCAGGTATTGCCACCATTGTGCTATATACAGAGCTCTTAATTGAGCCACTGGAACTCAGAACAATTCCTTCCTGATCTCTTATATGGTTAGAAGTCCAGGTTTTTGAAACTATCTAGAGGGCATGGTCTTTTTATTGAACTGATGATTTCTCTCCTCTCTGGTGTCATTTTAATGAACTATCCTTCATATTGAAAAAGATGTCCTTATTGGAGAGTTCTAAAACTAATTTTTTGTTGGCAGAAATTTTCTTAGGTTATTACTCAAACTTTTGAGTAGAGCAGAACAAGTCAAACCTGTTTGCCAGGGGCCTTTTTCCTTGACAGAGTGTTTACAGGTTCTTTTGGGTAATTCTCACCTTGTCGGGCCTCCCTGGTGGCGCAACAGGTTAAGCGCAGCACTATGAAGCTATCCAGAGCCGCTGCAGCACAAGTTCAATACCCGGTTGGGGAGATTCCCACATGGTGCAGCAGACCTCTCTTGTCTCACCCGCTGCTCCCCTCAGCAGTGTAATTCAATCTGCCTGTTCTGCTCCCCACTCTGTCTCTGGTGAACCCTCTCACCACCCCACACCTCTGGCCTTCACCCCAGCTTGTATGCATAAACAAATAAATCTTTAAAAAAAATTCTCACCTTGAAATGGACTGCTACATGCAAAAAAATGAAGCTAGACCACTACCTCACACCATGCACAAAAACCAACTCAAAATGGATAAAAGACCTGGATATAAGACCTCAAACCATAAAGTTTATAGAAGAAAATATAGGCAAAACTCTACATGACATACATCTCAGCAAAATCTTTAAAAGCACTTCCCCCATAGCGAAGGAAGTGAAAGAAAAGATAAACAGCTGGGACTACATCAAACTAAAAAGCTTCTGTACAGCAAAAGAGACAATAATCAAAACAAACAGACACCCTGCTAATTGGGAGAAGATCTTTGCACACAATACAACCGATAAAGGACTGTTAACAAAAATCTACAAAGAGCTCACACAACTCAACAAAAACAAAGTCAACAACCCAGTCAAAAAATGGGCAGAAGAGCTAAAAAGACACTTCTCCAAAGAAGAAAAGCAAATGGCCAACAGGTATATGAAAAAATGTTCAACATCACTTATAATCAGGGAAATGCAAATGAAAACCACAATGAGATACCACCTCATGCCAGTGAGAATGGCGCACATTAATAAAACAGGTAACAACAAATGTTGGCAAGGATGTGGAGAGAAAGGAACTCTCCTACACTGCTGGTGGGAATGCAAATTGATCCAACCACTATGGAAAGCTGTGTGGCATTTCCTCAAACTGCTAGAAATGGAGCTCCCATATGACCTGGCAATACCACTACTGGGAATCTACCCAAAGGAAACAAAAACACTAATCTGAAAGGATACATGCACCCGCATGTTTATTGCAGCACTGTTCACAATAGTTAAGATATGGAAACAACCCAGATGCCCAAAAATAGATGACTGGATCAAGAAGATGTAGTACATATACACAATGGAATACTATTCAGCATTCAAAAAAGACAAACACATGCAATTCGCAGCAACATGGATGGATCTAGAAGGGATCATGATCAGTGAAATAAGCCAGAAAGACAGAGAAAATTATCGAATGGTTTCACTTACAACAGGAATATAGGGGAGCCAAATAAGAAAGAGACATTCAGCAGGGAAGGAGGGGAGGGGAAGGGCTCAAGAAGGGGGAAGAGGGGAGCATGGGGTACTATAGTGATGGTTCCACAGGTGAACAGGTGGTGGGTAACTTATGGGAATCACACAATAATGTAAAAGATATGAATAACATAAATAAATGAAATATTAAAAAAATTCTCACCTCGTCATCTGTTGGAATTCCTTCTTCAAAAGTTCACCTGGTCTGTTGGCCTTCCTGCTATTCCATGGCAGCCTGATTTCAGGCTGACCATACAGCTTTACATTGGCTAGATAGAGGGAGATGGGACCCTACAATGTGAGCAGACATGCAAGTTCTCAAATTGCTTCTAGAAAATATCATGTCTTCTACCTTTGTGAAGATTTTTTTTCCCCAGTAGGGAACCTGAGAATTTTCTTCTCATTTATGCTTTTCAGTTTCTGACACAGCCACCTCCCAAAGTGACTGAAGGACAAAGGCATCTACTTAAGGCTTGGTTAGTGACTGAATGTTGGTTCCTATTGGCCAGGTTTCAAAAATTTATAATAATACTTTTTGAAATGCAAAGGTGAGGAGTGAGAATCTACTTGCTTTTCCCTAGGCTTGTGTGCTTAGACTGGGAAAGCCATCTCTCAGCTCCCTTACATGGCAGAGAAGTGTTTCATGGGAGCTGGTGTCCTTGCTGGCTGAACCCCTCACTTATATCATGGGCTCTTCTCTCACTCAGTCATTGGCTGTGTGGCATGGTGATTATTCTATGTAGTAGGTGGATTTGGATGTACAATTCACCTGGATTTGTATTCACCACTCCTCTTGTGCCTCCATACCTAGCTCTGTGCCCTTTCTAGCCTTTCTTTGCACAGTTCCCATCACAATGGCCTGACAGCTGGAGGCTAATCATGGAAAAGGTCTGCAGGGTAGGACTCTCCTCAGGCGCCTGTCCTTTCTACCTGCTAGCAGCGGTGGCTCCTTGTGGGGCTCTGAAAGTTTTGCTACAGGTAGATGTTGGTGCTGTGTCACCTTGACAGTAACCCTGCTATGGGGATACATTTTTAAGGGGGGGTACTTTTCAGAATGTCCTTTGTACTGTACTGCTGTGTCTGGAAGCTGTCTTCAGAAGGGAAGTGGGGAAGGAAAGCCAAACAAGAAGGACTGAGGTCTGCTAACTACTGGCACCAGGACATAGAGATGAGTGTGGATGCCCATGTTCGGGGCCATAGCTCTCTGGACACAGATGAGGGGCAAGTACTCAATTAATGGATCAGCTGTGTCCTTTTGGGAGAAGGAGGCTTTCCTGTACTTCTGGGGAACCTGGTGAGGGTGGGTGGAGTACCTGCCATAGTCCAGACTGGGTAGGAAGGAGAAACAAAAATTCAGAGGAACCACACAGATGAATGTGAGCAGTGTGGCTTCCAGGTGTATAGTGGAAAGGAAAGGAAATAGATTTCAGCTACCGTTTTCTGAATTTATTCTCTTATTTGTTCACTCATCTATTTATTCACATAGTCAGAACTTGTTGAGCACCCAGGAAAGGCACTGTTGGTATCTGTAAAACTCATTTTATGTCTAACCTCAATTTTTCTGGCCTGCAGTAACTCTATATGGAATGTAGCCACTTCTGATTAACCTTATTCTTAGAGCATCTGAGCCCCACACATTGCCTTCACCTCCCACTCTCTGCCTCAGCTTCCTTTTATCCAAACTGAGGAATCTAAATCACTTCTCTAGTTTCTTTCTTTTCCAGCCCAATCACAATATTGGCTCCAAGCTAGTCCAAGAGTGTTAGAAAGTGGGCCATGATGGGAGTCAGTAGTCTAGTAGTCAGAACTCAAGACAACTTGTGGGGTCTAATTTGATTTTGCCTTACCCCAGTGGTTCTCAACCATTTAGAGAGCCATTAACATGTATGAAAATTGGAACTACACAGACACATGCGGACATAGATGTGCTAGTCTGCGTGCAATTTCATGAGGTACATGACCCTCCTCCACCATACACAATTTTGAGGTGGGGTTGGAAGCCTGCTTGAGTTTACCAGGTGCTGCTGGGATGTGTGACATAGCATATCCTCTGATGAGCAGAGTGGAGGATTTAGGCAATCCTTTGTAGATATTTCCTAGTTCCTTGTTGCTTAACATAATTCTGCAGACGAATTCTATCCATTACACAGTTTGGGTTACTCTGGTTTCCTATTTAGCACTTGACCTTGTTAGTTTCTCTCTAAAGGAATGCAGACATCATGAGAAGGACCCTCTTCTGATCTTGGTCATTTCCTAGCTCATACTGGTCATTCTAAGTCTATAAACAGAAGTTTTGCTCTTTGTCTCTGGCAAACATCAGCTCATCTTTCTGTTATTCTGGAAAGGTCATGGGTGTGGGGAGGGGAAACCACCATATCTAAGCCATTCTTCCTATTCCCCTAAAGTCACCAGAGAGACCTTGGTACTTAGCAGACAGAGTGTTTAGTCCTGAACCTTGTTGAAGATCCATTTATCTCTTCTCTAGTTGTCACATTTTCACTTTTAAGTCACTTTCTTAGAGCTTGAGTTTTATTACTCCTTTTGGGATTTTATGAAATTTTCCCCCTCATATACATCTCCATCATTGTATTTCTTATATGATAATAACATGTTGATATGTCTGATTCTTCCCCTAAGTTAAGGGTTCCTTAAGGTTAGGAACTCTATGCTTTTTATCACTGTACCCACAGTGATTGGAACCTTGCCTGGACATATAGTAGGTGCTGCATAAAATATTTATTGAATTGAATTGTGCAGTGTTTAGATACCTGAGGCAATAACCTTAAGGAGAAATTTAAAAATTGCTTAACACTCTAGGAATCTTTCTGTGGCAAATACATTCACTTAAGATATGGTCAGCCAGTTTATTATTTGGGGACTTACAGGGCTCCTGCTCTTTCATTTCCATGCAGTAGGCATGTGTGTGTGTGTGTGTGTGTGTGTGTGTGTGTGTGTATTGTGTAAGACCTTTCCTTCTTGGTTATTGTAATTACTTGAAACAATACCCAAAACAGGTCTTTTTATTCTCTCCAGTAATCTTTTCAATTTTGTTCCTTAAACATATCATATTTGTTTATCTCCATGGTTTATCTTGATGTTTCTGGCATCTCTACCTCTTTCTCACTTGGTTTACTCAGGAGGAGCTGGACAACAGCCACTCTGTGAAGCCACTACAGAGTAGCTCAGGACCAAGGACAGCAGCACTCATGTCCTTGAAGTGGGAGAGGGTGCTTTAGTTTCTTGATGTTTGTTCAATAGTATAACCTTTGGGTGTGACCCTTTTCTCCTGTCAGGCTGCATTTGCAATTCTGCAAACCTGATTATTACTTTTACCTTAGTGGTTCTGTGCCCGTGGTGGACCTGTGGCCTTGCTTCCACTGATGGTCATGGTTGCGAGATAGGCCAGAAATGGCACAGCTATGGAATCAGAAAGTGTGAAGGTGGAAATAGGGAAGAACTCTGCACTGGGTGAGAGGACTGCTCCAGAAACTGCCCACGAGGGTCTTCTTCTCTGAGCTCTGCAGTCAGCCTTGCTGCTTTACTGCCACCTACGTCTGAATTTCAGGCCATAGGGTATGGGGGGAGAAGGGAGAAGTTTTGGGGGAGGTGCTGGGACATTTCATGTTTGGATGTCTGCCAGATTGTCTTCCAGAATGCAGAAGCCAAAGCTAGCTTTTCTAATTAGCAATTTCATCTTTACTGAAGTTATTATGCCCTGATTAAATTAAAATTAAAATGCTGCTGTTATGCACATTGTGGAAGAGGCAGGGGGAGTAAAGGTGTCCAGGAATGAGGCTTTTATATGTCTGAATTTCTCCAGCACACACTCTGTCTTTAAACACCCCTGTAACTTTATCTAAACACATTATAGTAAATCCACTGCTACTGTTCAATATTTCGTTTGTATTCACAACGGACTAATTCATCACTGGCTAATGTTCTGTGTTACTTTGAGGACCCACCCAAGAGTAGTGCTCAGTGTCACGAATTACAATAAATCTGCCACCATCATCACTCCATGAGGCATGAATACTAAATAATCTGGTCAGTTAGGAAAGAATTAGTTTAAAAAAAAAAGTGGTCAACAGACATAATCACTTCTGAAGTGGCCATTTTCTTGTGTCTAGAGTACACTGAGTGATGTCAACTTTTCTAGGGAGGGGGCGTGAGTGAGTGAGCCTGTGTGTATTGCAGCTGAGGTCTCAATTCAAACTAATATTAAATCTCGTGAAGAATAAACAGAAACGGTTTGCTCATTAGCTGGGCTTAGAGAGGTGTTACCCACATGTTTAAAGTGCTAATTATTAGCAATCTTTAGTGGAGCCAATTTAGCAATGGCAAGTGTTACAAATTTCTGCTCTTCAAAAGTAGCCCATTAGCCAGGTCTTTATATCTAACACTGACTTTAGAAAGTTAATATTTGAAATTAGACACAATTAGAGTTCATGTGCAAGTGTGACAGAGATGGGAGTAGACATAGGCACAGAGCAGAATCGGGGAGGAAGAGGCACAGCAGAAGAACTTTTTTGTGGAAGGCACCATGGCCCTGTAGCTATGTAAGACTTGGTTCCTTGTACCAGCTGAAGCAACAGCTGTGTGCCAGGCAATATGGAGAGAAACAACCAGACTGCCAGCAGGAGCTTAGGGTCTAAAGAGGAGTCAGATGCAGATGGAGATGGCTCTGCAGTGGGGGATACAGAGGAGAAGGCTGCAGTCAGCCTGGGGTGGGAGAGCGAGGGAAGACACCCTGAGGAAGATACACAGCCACTCCAGTGCGGGGCACAAAATGGTCATTGTGAGGAGTGATGTTCAAATGCGTGTCAGAGGGCTTTCCTGATGGCCTAGGGGTTGTCTCAGTGCTGTCATCTCTATGGCCTAAGTTTGCTCCCTGGCCAGAGAGCTAACCCACAAGTGGCACCACAGACCTCTCCTGTCTAGTCTGCTGTTCCCCTCAGAAGTGTATTTCAGTAAATCCACCTTTTCTCTCCACTCTGTCTTTGGTGAATCCTCTCAACAACTGCACCTCTGGCCTACACCCTAGTTCTTTGCAAAAATAAAATTAAAAAAAATGCATGTCAGAGTTAGATGAAGGTAGACATCGCTTCTCCTTAATGTAAAGACTGCTCAATCTCAAGTGCCTGTGTGAGGTCAGATCAGTTTGCATAGAAAAGCCTAGTATTTGGGGCCTCCCTGGTGGCACAGCGGTTAAGCACTGTGCTGTGGAGCTGTTGGCAGCAGCTACACGAGTTCAACACCCAGCCAGGGAGATTCCCACATGGCGCAGCAGACCTCTCCTGCCTCACCCGCTGCTCTCCTCAGCAGTGTATTTCCATCGATCTGCCTGTTCTGCTCCCCACTCTGTCTCTGGTGAATCCTCTCGCTGCCCCATGCCTCTGGCTTGTACCCCAACTTGTATGCATAAATAAATAAATCTTAAAAAAAAGAAAAGCCTAGTATTTTAACAATTATCAAAAGAAGAGTTCGTGTATTTATTCCCCTCTCCCTTTTTGCATTTAAATCAGTTTACCTAATGCTCATGAATGTCCTTCTCTTAGAAGCCCCATGGCCTGATGCCAGGTAGAACTCTGGCTCCCTTCCCCTTCTCCCTGGCTGCTACTAGCTACTTGCGCCCAGAGAGAGGATGCAGCGGGGCTGATTTGACATTTGCAGGTGTCAGTGGTGAAGGATGGCTGCGGGGGTCAGCCTCACTGCGGGCGGGTGAATCCTAGGCTAGGGGAGGCAGGTGTGTCTCCACACTCTGCTCTGTGTTCTCTTGCTGACACAAAACTGCCAGTTCTCTTTCTCTGCCACATTTAATCTTGCCTCTAAGCACACACTTCCTGCCTCAGTGGCAGTTGTTTTAACAAGAGGTCCAAGGAACATATTTATAGTAACTGGGGGAGTTTCCCAACATGCAGTTTCCTCAATATCTCATTAACGTCTATAAAGAAGAGACAAGATATCCACCTTGTGAGTGTGAGTGTGTGTGTGTGTGTGTGTGTATGTGTGATCGCTTGTGCACATGCTCCTTGTCTTCCTCTGTAGCTGTATAGCTCTTCCTCTTACCTTCTTTTCTTATTGTTTTCTCTCTTGTCAATGCTGTCCTTCTTTTGTATAAATAAAGAGGGGAAGGAAAGAAGGGAGAGTTCGGGGACTGAAGATCATTGCTTCATTTTATTGCTTCATTTCATTGTCATCCACTGACAGTGTCTTCTCCCAAGGGTTTTGCCCATCAAGAGCTGCACAGAAGAGACCATGACCTTGAATCTCTTCCTTTTCTGATTTAGCTCCCTACTGTATCTTCATGAGGTCTTACACAAACTTTTGCCTGCTACTGACCTGGCAGGCTCCCCAAAATATCTTACAGACAAACATTCTTCTTGCCTCCTGGAACTTAAGTGACAAAGTCCCAATGGCCCCCTGTACCTGTGTTACATCACCCACTATGTCCTCCCCATCTCCTTAAAGGTAGAACAGAAGTGAGCTGAAGGTTGGAGTAAGAGCCTGCTAGGTCCAGCTCTGTTCTGGAGCTACAGCCTTTCTCTGGGACCAGCCGGATCCCATGCAGTGCTGGCCCTTGCTGTGGCACAGTCCAGCTCCCTGTGCTTCTCTGAGCTTCTGAAGGCACCTGAAGACACATTTTTGCTGATGCCTTCCTAGGAGTCTTCCCTCCCCCCAGAGAGATACCAGGTTCAGAGGAAGACCCCGGAGCCCACCCACCACCTGCATACTCTCTTTTTCTCACTCCCTAACTCTGCTTTCCTGCTTGGTCAGTAAACTCTCTCCATCTCTGTGCATAGCTTGTTTGCCCCTTCCTTTCTGCTTTGGCATCTGCAGCTTCCCACCTGAGCACCATTCCATACCCTTCCTTTGCTAAAGACCTGCTTCAAAGCCCACCTCCTCTGGGAAGCCAGCCCATTGAATTGCCTCCAACTACCACTTTTACTCTGTCTGAACTGTGTGTGCTGTCAGCTCAGTATTCCTTGAGCCATTTTTGCATGACAGATACTGTGTTAGGTGCTGGGGTAGAACAATGAATAGGACATGGTTCTACCCTCAGGGAGTGAGGATCTATTAGTGGGGAGTAGAATGAAAACAGAATTTCAGGAGTGATAGGGTACAATTCATGGACTGCTTAGCTTGATCGGAGGTCAGAGGCACAGCACAGAGAAAACAATGGGTCAGAGAGACTTATGAGGTAGAATCAATAGCACTGAGTGACTGAGTCCATATCTGGGATATAGGGAAGGAGGTGTCTAGGATGTTTCTCAGGTTTCTGTTTGGGTGGCTTAGTGGATGATGGCACCATCAATCCTGATATGGGGTTATAAGACAACCCGGTTGGAAGCAGGAGGGGAAGGTTTTTGTCAGAATCTTGAAATCTTAAGTTGTTTTTTATGCAGAATCTGGTAGCTTCTTGGTCTCAGGGGAAGTGAAAAGTAAGTGTTCTATGAAACTGGAAACTCTCAGAGGGCAGAAATTGGGTCTCCCCTCCAAGGGAGAGATGAGCACTGTGTTCTCGTTAGATGTGGAACTCTCCTCTACACCCTACCCTCACCCCAGCCCTGTTCCCTGTTTAGGGCTTTGTCTCTGGGAGTGCAGGTGGGGCAAAGAGACACAAATCAACTGGCTCCTCTGTCCTCCATGGCCATCTCAGAGATGACATCTTGGTCTGTAAGTATGATTGGTGACAATATGTTTGGTTCTGAGAACAGTTTGGAGAAGTCAGTGTTCTGACATTTAGGGTAGTGAGGAAGATTTATTATTGAAAATATTTGATGCTTGAGAAGGTGGTTTGCTACCAAAATTCTGAGCAGTTTGGACAGGTGTTATTCATAAATATCCCCCCCCCTTAAAAATAAAAAGACATGGTCCAGTCTCATTGCCCTATAGGAAAAATTTATCTATCTCTTGGGGTTTTTATTCCAGAAATGAATTTGAGTGGTGGGTTACAGGGTAGTGGCTGAGTCTCTGGAACCCCTGATAGTGGTGGTGAGGAGTCTTCCCATGGTAGAGGTGGGAGGGGTAATGAACAGCACTAGATCAGATTTTAGAGGTTCTGCAGAGATTAGGCTAAAGGTTGCTTGTATCTATCTCTGCCTCTGAGGCAACTCTGGAGTAGAGAGAGCTGAGTGTAGAATGCTTCCCAAAATGTAATGTGCAGATGAATTGCTTGGGTTTCTTATTAAAATTGCAAGTTGTGATTCTGTAGGTCTGGGGTGGGTCTCTACATTTATAGCAATGTTTTAGTTGGTTCACGACACTACTGACTTTGAGTAGAAAAATCTTTAGGACTCACCATTAGGGTGCCTTTCCTTTGAACTCCCTGTAGCCTCACAGTTAATGTCCTGTCTCTGATAACAGCTCATTGTCCTATCTGCATACCTGTCTGTACCTTCTTGGAAGACCCTGGAGATTGGGGTCCACTTATTATTTGTCAGCAAAACCTAACATAAGGCCTAAACATAATAGGTACTTAGTAAAGGATGGATGAAAGAATAACTCTGGGAATAGGAAACTGTCCAATTTATGCTCAAACAGAGGTTATGCCTAATAAGCTCTTGGAATTCTCAACTGCAAGTCAAACCTTCCTTTGTGTAGCAGATCAGTTGATGATTCAGTGCCACTTTGACTGAGGCGCTCATGCTGGACCCCACAGAGATGGAATGGAACGAGAACGCAGAGACTCAAGTGTTGGGAAATTGCCATCCTAGTGATGAAATGATTCAGGGCCACTTGAAGCAATGTTAGAATACTTACACAGTAACTTATAAATAAGTGCCAATTAAGGGGGTGTGTCTGAGAACCAGAGGAAAATAAAGAGCAGTCCATGGTTTCCATGGCAACCTGTACCTCCAAATGTTCACTACTTAGTTGTTTGTTTCTTCACTTGTTAAACTCAGGATTGCCTCCTGAAGGAGGTTAGCATGGAACACAGGCACCCAGCCTCCCTGGGGGACTTCCTGCCGTTCCAGAGTCACAGAACCATGGATGGGATCTGTGACACAGGGCAGTTAAGCGGTTGCGCCTGGGACCACACAGAGACTGGGAGCTGTGATGAGGATGATTGGCATTTTCCAACATGGGAAAGGGTGACTAGGGACAAGTGAAGAGGAACAGCCAGCAGCATTTGAGAATCCACATTTGGAGAAAGGAGGAGGCAAAAGTGGGGCTTGGAGAAGACCCATGCTGGAGATCCTGGGGTGATGGCTGTGGTAATTTTTACTTTCCTAATAGATGCAGAGCATTTCAACTTTGCTAATTAACAGAACAGCACGCTTGTAATTCTGGCAGCAGCAGGACATGTATGGGGCGAAATTAGCGCTGAAAGCCAGTGAAGCATGCCTTTGTCCTTAAGAGAAAGCACAGCCTTCACTTGGGCCAGGTCATAAGGGTGCCTCTGATTTGATTTTTTCCCTAGAGTAGCTCCAAGGCCTTATGACTTTTTTATTTCTTCTTAGGCTTTGTTTAGAGTTAGCAAGAGGTTCCCTTTTTAACAGACTTTCCTTTTAGAGGGGAAAGCTAGTCTAAGGTTGGTCTAGAGTTTATCAGCTATACCTTGTGCCATAAATGGCAATGGCAGTTCAAATCTGTCTCCTTCAAGGTGTGAATGCCTCACAGAAGCTCTTCCATCTCTGAGGTCCCAGTGTGGTAAATTTGTGCTATGTGCAGAATGGGGTGACACACACTGTGCACCCCAATACCTGCATTAATCCCTAGGAAAGAATGGGCTGGGAGGCCAGGGAGCAGTTTATCTTCCCAAAGTGCATTGACTCATATTAGGGAATTTGTTCGTAATCCTTCCTTTCAAGCACATTGATCTGATAATCTGAGGATCTCAAAAGCCAATAAGTATGGAGAAATGGTTTGGGAAGTCTCAGAATATTGCCGTTGAGTGGTACTCCGGAGATTATCTGCTAAGATCACCAGCCCTTGCTGTGACAGATGAGGCCGCTAACCTCGTGCAAGTCACTGTTGAAAGGGTTAGCATTTCATTCATTTATTTATTCTTTCATCAAATATTTATTGAACATTTACTATGAGCCTACGGAGACATGTACCTGGTAGTGAAAACATGTTGCTATTTCATTGGTCCTGTTTGAGTTAGCCTTCAATGAACTTCCCCTTTATTATGGATTCTGACAACTGGTTTCATGAGGGCCTGGGGGAATTTATACTTAGGATCTTCAGCCAGTGCAAATAGGTTTTCTATGCAAGGTCACCAATTTCTGAGTTGCTGGGCTAATTAGTTTAGCTCTGTTTGGCTTTACATAATACATATGCTGTTGAAAAGTTATTTGTAATTCAATTTTTGGCAAATGAAAAACTAATTCAAACCATGAAGGCTGCTTTTATTTAAAGAGACCCTGGAGCAAATCCTTTTGTAATGTGAAAAATCTTGTTGTTGTTGGAAATGATTATCCCCTAGTTAAGGGTTTTGTAAGTCTGGACACTTTAGGTTTTCTTATGATGGGCATACAAGCTGGCAGAGAGCTTGGCAGCAGTCTGAACCAGTTGGGGAAGATTTTGGCTAGGGAAGTAGAAGTCCTAAGGAATCTTAGACCTAGCAACCCAAGCTAATGACATTTGCTTGAGCCCATGGTTGCAAACTACAGGGACAAGCTGCTAGCTGCTCCCCTTCTCTCAGTTCTGGAGTCTGGAGGGGAGAAGGAAGAGGTGAGATATGAGTGCGGTGTGAAAGATGAGATTTGAATTCTCTCCCCTTCTTCATAGATGGAAGGGAGGTGGAGGGGGGATGAGGACTCTTTTGCTCTCTTTCTAGTAAATTCTAAACTCTTTAAGATCTGGGTACAGTATGGGATTAAGAGTCTTCTTGTACACTTTTACAGGGTAGGGAGAGAGAGGTAGAACAGTAGAAAAAATAGGAGTTTAGGAGAGAAGAGGGTGATATGAATTCTTGTTATACAATAAAATCTTAATAGTTTGGGCCTGGCTAATTTTAAACTTGCAAATATTCTGGAGGAAGGCAGGGATGACGTTTAACTTTCCTTATTAATATTTCTTTCTATAGAAATTAATAGTTTGTATCGTGATATGGAGGAGGATGTTTTAAAAATGATGAATATAAAGACATATTTCCCATATGAAAATAAGCTATTTTGTTGCAGAAGCTTCATCTGATACACACAATTCATGGGTTTCTTAAAGATGATCCTTGTCTGGTTAGTAAAGCCTGATAGGACTCTTCTTGTCAAGGAAGCCAAAACATCTCCTTAATACATGAGAGTTAAAAAAAAATCTGTCTGTTTGTAAATTCTAATAACAATTTGTTGATTCTAATCAACAAGTGAGATTTAATAGTTTTTCTATGTTGGGAGATAAGGTCAGAGCATGAAGAGCTGTACGAGCTAAGGATAGAAAGTACAAAGCAATGCTTATGAGTAGTTTTCCTTTCTATGGTGTCTTTTTTTTTTTTTTTTGTCTTCTGTTGGTCTTCTCAAGTGAGCCTGGCCGCTGGTCACGCTAGCATCAGGTACATTGGGCCAGCTTACAATGAGAAGCAACTAATGCATAAAAAATCTCTCTGTCTTCATTTAGTGAAAAATGAAAAAGAGTAAGTGCAATGTTCACAGAAACTTTGGGCATTTTCCTGGCCATGGAGTTTTGAGTGTGCAACACACTCATTTCCCATCTTTAGGCCAGTGAATTTATTACTCTTGATTGTTGCCAGAACTCCAGGGTGAGTCTCTTGGTGCAGTCAGTGTTTAGGAATTGAGGCAACCCTGAGTGGACCCGTCCTTCCCAGCGTGTTTCTTCCTCTGCAGATTGTCAGATTTGGACCACAAGGGAGTAAGGCAAGTGGAGAAAGCACTAACGGGGTGTCAGGGTCTCAGACTGTCTCACAGAGCTGACACAGAACTCTCTTCCAGGCTCCATCTCTGCCCCGTCCCCAGTGGTGATACACAGCAGAGCTCCCACTTGCAGCTCCAGGGATCCGAGAGTAGGCTGGTTCTCCCTGAAAATCCTCGTGCCTATTGAATGATAGGGCACAGTGGGCTGGCCTGGGGTTTTGTGTGCATGTAGACCCTGCATCCTCCCTTCCCACGCAGCTCATGCTGGGCAGGGTTGTCTTTTGCCTCCAGAAGCCACTGTTTCTCCACACATTATTTTTCATTCTGTGTGAGCTCCAGGCCTCTGCCTCCAGTCCCCTAACAGAAACTGAACCAGATCTGAGAAGGAACTTTCCAAAGCAAGACCTAGGCAGAGAATGAGTTGCTGAAGAAGGGACGGAATTTCCTTCCCCGGAGCTTGGTCTTTCCATACCTCCTGTGCATTGTGGACTGATGATGGTGACATTGATGGGGAGGAAGAAGGATGCAGAAGGGTATTGCATTCAACTTTGCTTCCAACTTAAGGACTTTTGTAGTGTACTTTTCCCATTTGTAAAATAAAGACTAACAGTGTACTACCTACAGAAAATGCAAAAAGAATTATTTAGGGCTTTGTATTCCATCTTGATATTAATTAACCTTCAACAGGTATTTACTGTGTGCCAGACTGTGCTAGGCTCTAGAAGTATGAAAGAGGTTTTTTTTTTTTTAAGATTTATTTATTTATGCATACAAGCTGGGGTGTAGGCCAGAGATGTGGGTGGGGGTGAGAAGATTCACCAGAGACAGAGTGGGGAGCAGAACAGGCAGATCTACTGAAACACACTGCTGAGGGGAGCAGCAGGCGAGACAAGAGAGGTCTGCTGAATGTGGGAATGTCCCCAACCGGGTATCGAACTTGTGCTGCAGTGGCTCTGGATAGCTTCATAGTGCTATGCTTAACCCGTTGCCACCAGGGAGGCCCCACAAAAGAGGTTTTTATAAAAAAGGTCCAATCTTCCAGTTCATGGGTGACTTGGTAGTGGCAGTTTTATGGGGATTATACCTGAGAGGAGAGATCAAACATCGTATAAAAATAAACAATGATGTAAATACACACACACACACACACAATGTATATATACACACATATATATATATATAAATTTCTTGAAGAAAATGAAAAAAAAAAACAAAGGTCCAGTCTTCAAGTTCACAGCGATAGAGCTGTAGTTGTTTCCCCCAGGGCATGGTTTTGTGTGCAGGGTAGAGGGTGGCTCAGACCGTTCCTTCCTCGAGACGCACCTGGTCCCTCACCCTTGGTCACCCCTGTGGCCTGGTATCCTGTGGTAGTATCCCTTCTGTTTTGGACCCTGCCCCAGTGGGCTGGGCTGTGGAGCCTGAAGAGGAGTGACTTTCTGACCTACTGTGGGTTGGGAGGCTGAGGGTGGGACCCAGGGATTCAGCCACTTGACTGCTCTCACCCTGATTCTTTCTGTTTTGTTGTTCACAGGATCTTTCCGGAATGATGGTTTGAAAGCTTCTGATGTCCTTCCCATCCTAAAGGAAAAAGTGGCTTTCGTGTCTGGTGAGTGTCTGTGAAATGTTCTTCTGTAGACCTAGAGAAGTTTTGTGTGTGTGTGCGCACACATATGTGTAGGCATTCACTTCTTGTGTTAGAGAGAAGCAGGGCAAGGGAGTAATGTTCAGAGCAACTGCTTCCTCTCTGGGGAGGCAGACAGAAAGGGAAGGCATGCTTTGGTTCTAGCTGGGTGTCCTGGGGGGCATTCACAAACACAGAGGGCGACTCCCCAGCCTTCACACATGTCCGCCAGCTTCACCCTCCTGGCCCTGTCAGGCTCAACAAAAGCTGGCCGCTGAGGCCTCTAGGAGAGATGCTTCGGCTGGAAAACTGTCCACTTCACACATTCCCACAGGTTTTATTTGGGTTCTTGTCTAAGTGGGTCATGGATTAAAAACATTTCTGGCTCTTTCTTATCTCTCCTTCCTGGCAAAGGGGAGTTCAAGTGTTTGTGTTTATGTATATATTTCTGAATGAAATCTAAACACTTATTCCTGACTTCTCTCTCCAACTCACCTTATGCACTTGTACCATTTCATGTCTAATCCAGGCGTCAGCAGACTGCACCTGTGGACCAACTACCTGGTTTTATGTATCAAGTCTTGTTGGAACATGGCATGTGCTTTGGCTTAAGTAGTATATTACTTTCTTATTACTGCTGTTGTCAGTGACCACAGATTTGGTGGCAATAGAAATGTATTCTCTCACAGTTATGAAGACCAGAAGTCCAAAGTTCTTTCAGCAGCTGAAGTCAGGTGTTAGGAGGGCTGTGCCATACTTCCAGTGGCTCTGCTAGAGAACTTGCCTCTTTCTTCCTCTGGCTTCTGGTGGCTGCTTTTGCTTGTGTCATTGTCTGGCTTGTGACTGCATCACTCCATGTCTACCTCTGGGGTAGCAATGCTTCTTCTCATCTGTGTGTGTCAAATCTCCTCTGCCTTACAGAAATTATACCTCTGGCTGCATTGAAGGCTCACTTGTAATCTTCCCATTTCAAGACCCTGCCTTAGTCACATTTGGAAAGACACTTTTTCCAAATGAAGAAGCATTTACAGGTTTTGGAGATGAGGACCATGGGTGGGAGGGCATTAGTCAGCCTACTACAAGTACTGTCGGAGGAAGACTGCTTCCTCACTACATCTACAGAGTTGAATAGTTCCAAGAAAGACCAGAAAACTATAAGCCTCAAATATTCACAAGCTTAACTTTAAGAAAAAGACTGGTGACCCCCGATGCAGAGGGAGCCAGTGACTGGCCAAGGCTGCTGCTGTTCTCCCACCCTGAGGTGCACCAGCTTTACTCTGGGTGCCAGCTCTGGGTGTCACCTCCACGCTAGGTCTCCTGATCATCATCTCTGGCAGGGGCTGAAGGAATGATGTGTGAGTAGCCAAGAATCACATTTTAAAAAAGTGCTTCTGCTATTTGGATGGAGCCTTTGTGTCTGGATGATTCTTATTGTCCACAATAATGACTGTAGAATCACAGGGAAAAAGCCAGAATGGCCCCCCAGTGCAGAGGGTCTCTCCATAGACACTGCTGGTCTGGCTGATGGGTGACAATCAAGCTGGAGAGAAGGCAGAGAGGGAGGGGATATGGGGAAGAGGAAATCTCCCACCTGGCAAGCGGGAAGAGGAGATTCTGGGTGAGGGTGGTGGGAGATGAGGACAGCGTGCAGCGGGAGTCTGGGATCCTTTGCATGGAGCCAAGTGCATTCCATATTACTACTAGTAGTACAGCAATAATAATGCTAGTATTTTACTGTTGTTGTTGCTGTCCAATGAGAGGGACCAGAAACCTGCCTTTCCATTCATGTTCGGGACTTGCATATCTCACTAGGTCTTGAGGCCCTGTTACTTGCAGGACCCAGGGGCAACAATTTCAGTGTGGGTAGAGGCAAAGTTAAGTTAACCTCTAAACTTGGATCTGAGGGCTTGCCAGTCGTGTGGGAAGACCTGTGGATAAGTCCTGGTGGCCACTGAGTAGCACTGGGTCGCTGACTGCTGCTGTCCATAGCACCCACAGTCCTCTATTATTTACTCCCAAGTGGAACCCCACGAGAGCTATCCCTCCTTCTATGGCCCTGAGCTGTAGTTAAACTGATCCTCTTCCTGTTCGCTGTGTGTCCTGCTAGTCCTCCCTCTTCTCTCCAGCCTGAGCTTCCTCTTCCTGGAGTTCTTCCCCCACACCTTCTGCCAGTTTAAGCATCTCTTCCCTTGTCTAAGTAAGTCCCACTTTGCATCCTCCAGGAGGCTTTCCTGGCTTCCTGGCCTGTAACCCCATCCCATTCTGCATCAGTTCAGGGTACATGAGTGCAGACACAGTACAGTCTGACATGGGGGAGCCTTGCTTGATTGTTCATGGCTTTTTTCCATGTGAACTCTGCTGGCACCCTTGGCAGGACCTATTCAACCCAAGAAAAGAGCTTCCAGGCTGAGGGAGTTGTCCTGATGGAGCATATGAAAGCGGAGTGCTGGGAAGGCAGTTCGTCAGGCATGAGGCAGATAGAAGCATCTCAGTGCAACACAAAAGGGGCTGGGTGAGTGCCGCTCCTCCCCACATGCCAACTTAGCACCTGGGCTAAGTCTTGTTCATCTGCACAGGGTGCCAGGGGTTTTTGAGCTAGGGGAACATTTTGCTACCATGCCTGGGAAGGACGCTGAGGCCACCAGGGAGATGACTAGCTGTATCTAAAAACAAAAACCAAAAAAGCTCCTTACATCATGAGCTTTTAAAAGACAAAATACAAGAATAAAGCAAAATAAAGAAACCCACAATTGAAAATGTAGTGGAGCGATTGCATTTCCTTCTGAAGAGAAAGCACTGCAGGAAGGAGGTGCGCAGAGAAGCAAACTGTTGGTTGTGCCCACTCTCCCCTGCTAGTGCCCCCAGCATGACCAGGAAAGTCGTGCTGCCATGGGAACATACGTTTGGAATAATCTAGTTCGATTCCACAACTTCTGTGTGTGGGCGTGAGCATGTGTGTGTGTGGGGGTGTGCGCACATGTATGTCACAGGTCTGCGACTATTCCTCAGGGAACCCCTGTGTTCCAGTCCTGCTCCACCCTGCTCCATTATCCACAACTTGGGGGCTCCACCTTGACCCCCTCTCTGACTTTCCTTCCACTCACAGAATCCATTGTCCCCTTCAGCCACCTTTTTGTGCAGGACCCATCTCACCCTTATTATCTTCACATGCACCCAGGCCTACTTTTTGGCCACCTCCAAATGATCCCTGTTTGTCTCCTTATCTCTCACTGACATGGTTCCCCACTGTTCCAGGGAAACCCCATGCTGCTGTGGCACTGTCTTTGTGCCCCAGACCTGTGTTCCTCAAGTGTGTTCCATAGGACAATAGTCCGATGAGATGATCACCTTATTGCCCAAGAGAAAAATGACTTCTACTCTTAAATAAATTTGGGAAATACTGTTTATTATAGCTCCTTCTTAGAGATTTGTAATTTTCATTAAAATACATATCCATTAAGCTTAGAAAAGCATCTCCAAACTATGAATAACCTCATTCCCTTAAGAAAATTATGTGCACACATTAACCTCTTGCAGAACTATTGTTACATGAATCAAACTTTTGGTATGAGCCCCTCTATTTTTTTCAAACCTGCCTCCTACCCCTGCATCATTTGAAATTACCCTAATTGCACCTGACTCCCCTGAAAAAGGTGTCAGCACTATTCCTTTACCAGGTCACTTGAGAAGCCTTAACGCTCCCTACTCCTGACCTTGCTTCCTCCTCAGCCCTGTCCTGTCCTTCCTCAAAGGAAGGAGATTATATCATCTCCCTTTCTTCATTCTCTATAGTCTTATCCTGCAGCTCCTGGCACCAAAACATTGCATGACTAGGCAAGCAGTGGATATTTGATGAGCAAGGGAATGGTGCTTTTGAAGATCCTGTCACCATCTCTATCACCTTTTCAAAATGTGACTACTCCTGTTTCCCAGTCTCTGGAATCTGCTTCCATAATGCACGTTGCCTTTAGCATTCGTTGTCTCTGTCACTTTCTGTAACTTTAGCAGCAATTATTGATCAAATCCTATATCTTCATGGCTGCTCAGCCTCCTTGGCACCATAATCTTCTACCTCCCTCCCATCACTAACGTATCCAAGACCTTGCCCCTTAATGTGTCTGTGGCCTTCGCCTCTTCCCTTTGACAATTCTGATGTTCTCCTCTCAGTTGAGCGAGTATGGCTATCAAAAAAAAATGACACATGCCATTCCCTCTTCTCTGGCAGCTCGTAAACCAGCAGGACATTTCCTGCCCTGTTCCCCATGCAGTAACTCCATTTTGCCTTCATTCAAGTTAGAGCCTAGCATGGCCACCAGAGCCAGACCTATCAACAGAGCTCTCATTATGCCCATACCCTGCCCCCTACGCATGCCACCTGCTCCTGCTGTTCATCCAACAAGCAACAAGGGTCCACTCCTCTCCCTTCCAGCATGTCAAGCCTACCCTGACCTTTGGCAGGTGATCTAGTCACCTGTTTTGCTTAAAGAACACTTTCTCCCAGGCGTTTGGGCTTCCCTCTTAAAAATTTAATCTCTTTCCTCCTCCCTCTTTGAGTTCTATCAGCCTGTCTCTGAAGGGACAGGGACAACACCGCTCTCCTTGTATTTGCTCTGTGGCCCAGTTTCATCCATTCTCAGCAAAATGTTCCTCTTCTTCTATGTATGTTTTTCCTGCACTCTTGCAAGGGTTATTTACTTTCTGAAAAACTAAGTAGTCTGAACATGTTGCCCTTTCTCAACTCCTTATCCATACTTCCTGCAGGGAGAGTTCTGAATTTCCCCAGATGTTTTCATCTCACTCCCATCTCTAGAGCCTTCCCCAGCTGTCACTGTGAAACTGTCACTGTGTCCAAAGGCACAACTGCCTCTTGCTGGGGAGGTATAGTGCCAACAGCCCTCTAAATCTCTTTGCTAGCCTTTGCCAGTCAGACCAGCCTTGTTCCATGGCTCTATTCTTAAAGTGTTCCAATGATGGTCAGGAGGAAATATAATAGTTGCTGTTAAAAATACCCAACACTAAAAATTCTTAGGGGAGATCAAGACTGAAGGTTGGGAGTGTGGGAGCATCTCTCTCAGCTCTTGGGAAATCTTCCATTTACTCCTCTTGCGTGGTTTTCTTCATCCCACCATGAGATGGGAGCAGTTATCAGTACTAAGAAGCAGGGTCTGTGGTATGGAAGTCTGGAGCTGCAGGTGCCAAGCCCAGCTCTGTGGTGTACGTCTACCAGGCTGCCCCGGAGTAGGACGGGGGTGTGCCAAAACACTTTCTCATCAGGCCCAGGGCCCTCAGTGGCCTTAGTCTTGTTGGATCCTTTTCTCCTTGCAATCTCCTTATTTACTTCTTAGTAGTATCCTGGAATTGAGTGAATTTTGCTTCTGTCTGTGTGGCTTATGGGTCCCCCGTCAGAGGGAAACATTATTTATGAATTCACACTTGCGAGGGCACAAGGGAGGCTCTGCCTTACCTTGGAAGAGGTCTTTTTTTTTTTTTTTTTGGAAGACTTAGCTTTAAGCATCTCTGGTGTGGGGCTGGCCTCAGTTAGCTCCTCCTCCCTCTTGCCCTGTGGGCCCACACTCTGAGGGGTGTCAGGCAGCTGCCTGGGATCTGGGGGTATGATATATGTAATTGGCAGTGACTATAAGGATTTAGTTACTGTTCCTTACCTTTGTCCCTGTCTGATCTTCCTGAGAATACTTGGTCTTGCTTCCTCATCATAGCATCCAGTAATGACAAAAATTTCAACCATAGGATAAATGCTGAATAGAAAATTTGTAAAGTAGGAGAAAGAAAAAGCAACCATGCAAAAGCCCAGCCCTTTAATAACAACATCTACTTGTTGTTAATCTACTCGTTGTACTTCTTCCAGCTTTATTTTTTAACGTGATATTTGGAAAACATTTGTAATCATCATGTGTACATATGCATTTGTGGTGATTAAGGCCTTAAGCATCCTCATTTCCAATAAAGATTCATGTGCTCCTGCAGCAGGAGAGACAGGTGGCACCTCAGGCAGGCAGGTTGTGGATGCTTTGCCTGTGTAGAAAACAGTCAATATCTTTTCTCTGAATCTTAAAATCTCCCGGCAGTGCTGCCGCGGATGGATGGGTGCGCTAAGGACTTCCCACCACAGCAATCAGTTAATCGTGAGCAACCTCACTTCACAGAGGTCTGCAGAGAAAAGTGAATTGGAGGTTAAATTTCCAAAGACCATAGAATTTTCAATGACTTGTTTTCTCAATAAGAACTGTTAACACCACTTTTATCATCACCTCACATTTGTAGAGAGCTTTATTTTACAAAGTACTTCCCACTGCCATCTTTTTTTTTTAATATATATTTTTATTGTTATTTATGTCTTTTACATTTTGTATTCCCCTTGGGTAGCCCACCACCAATTCACCCGTGATCCATCTCCATGGTCCCTTGTGGTCTTTTCTATTCCATTTTGTGCGATTTTCCTTCCCTCCCTCTGCCTCCCCCACCCCGCCCCCAGCTGATTGTCTCTCTCCTATTTGGTTTCCTTATACTCCTGTTATAAGTGAAACCATTCGATATTTTTCTCTTTCTTTCTGGCTTATTTCACTGAGTATGATCCCCTCTAATTCCATCCATGTCTCTGCAAATTGCATGTGTTTATCTTCTTTCCATGATGAATAGTATTCCATTGTGTATATGTACCACATCTTCTTGATCCAATCATCTATTTTTGGATATCTGGGTTGCTTCCATACCTTTGCTATTGTGAACAGTGCTGCAGTGTTCCCACTGCCATCTTATCAGTCTTCGTGGCAACCCTGTAATGTGGTCGTCATTATTTTCATGTGCATTTTGTAGATGCGGCAACAAAAGGTCATACATGTTACCTGCATCCAAACTCCATACCCTGTCCTAAGCAGTGACCACTGGACTTCTCTGGGCAGCATATTTCTGCCTGCTTCATTCAGCATTCAATTCTTTTTTTCCCTTGTGGCACCCTTTCTAACCGTTTTTCTTAAACTTTCTCTTTGTCTTCCCTGCAGGGGGTCGTGATAAGCGGGGTGGACCCATCCTGACCTTCCCTGCGAGAAGCAATCATGACAGAATAAGACAGGAAGACCTTCGGAAACTTGTGACCTATTTGGCCAGTGTGCCAAGGTAAGGTGAGAGGGCAGTCCTGGGGTGGGGTGGGGGAGGAAGCTGGACAGATGCAGGTGAGTTAGAATGAGCCTCCATGCCTAGGAGACAATCCTGGTTGTTTTGCCCTCGGAATGGATTCTTTTATTCCTGGAGCATCATCACTTGCTGTTTGCCACGTTCCTGTACTTCCCATTGTCGCTGCTGGGACCCACATGCGTGAGTGGGAGCTGGGGCAGGAGTGCAGGTCCCTGCCTAGGAGACCAGGACAGAGCCTGGAATAGGGAACAGTGTGGCTTGGGGAGGAGGCATGGGAAGCTGCTACCTACCTTGGGGAGATGGGAATTTCAGCTGACCCCACACTGGCTTGCGGAATGGATTATCTTTAAAAACTCTAGTTTGTGACTTTTGGAGTTTGGGGCAAACAATTCCACTTGAATCATTCAGCTAGGTGGGCATTTTCAATGGGGGTAATATCGCACCCATGAGGAGATGAAAATTGTTTCTTGAGGGTAGCAAAAAAATTACTCTTTTGTGTGTTAAGCATAGATAGACATACAGTGTAACACACACAGTATATTTGTGACATTAAATTTTTGTTGGGTGGATGATTACAAAAAAAATGTATAAAATGTCTCTTTTGGGGCAGAGCGCAATGATAATTTTTATAAAGGTTGAGAAGCACTTTTCTCAGTCTCTTTGCATAGTGCTGGCCATGGAGGTGGGTGGAAGGGGACATGTCAAGGACATGGTCTGTTTTGGTTAAGGAGGGAGGGGAGAGGCCTTCATCTAGTCGGGGAATCATAGAATGTGAGGTCCATAAGTGTTCTGAGGAGTGAGCTGGGTAAATATGTGCCATGTTGTGCTTAGGAAACAGGGTCTAGTGTTTCCTGCGCTAGGGCGGAGCTTGCTGAGGACTCCACCTTCTTGCCCTGTGTCCCAGTACCCCTCTCCACCACTGAGGACTCTGCTCTCTGTCTCTCAGTAGGGCTGCAGGCGCTCAAATGTTTCTTGTGGCAAATAAGAAGTGACTTTCAGAACCTTTATCTGGTCTTTGTGCAGTTTATAGGAGAATTAGTGAATTACAGAGAGGAACTATATATTTAGCCTTTGCTGGGAGACCTTAGGTAATTATTCAATGTGCTGATTAAGTTCTTTTTTTTTTTAATTTTTTTTTTTTTAACATACAGCTGGGGTACAGGCTAGAGGTGTGGAGTGGGCAGAGGCTTCACCAGAGGCAGAGTGGGGAGCAGAACAGGCAGATCAGAAATACACTGCTGAGGGGAGCAGCGGGTGAGGCAGGAAAGGTCTGCCGCATCATGTGGGATTCTCCCCGGCCGGGTGTCGAACTCGCGTCGCCGCTGCCGATAGCTCCACAGCGCAGCGCTTAACCACTGCGCCACCAGGGAGGCCCTGATTAAGTTCTTGAAGCAGGTGTCAAGTGACGCAAGCACTACATTTTAAAGAACTATAGGCAAGACGAAAGTAAAGGGGATTAGTGAATGGTCATGGGCAGGTGGTAAAGGGGATTTCAGAGCTGTCATAAAATGCTTGGAAGGATGTTGACTAAAATGGAAAGTCCTGAAGAGCTTCAAGCAGAAGACTGTGTATAAATGAATGTTGAATGGTGTCTATTTTTTTTTCCTTATGATATCCATTGAGGACCAGAAAAAAGATAATAGGTTTTAAACTCCAGTGAAAGGGACTTGACTTACCACCAAAGAAGAACTTCTAAACTTCAAGTGCATGAGATCTTTTTACTGAAGAATAGAATATGGATTTTTTTTTTTTTACTAGAGATCTTTATAGGGAGGAAATATTCCCATTTGTTTCAGAGGCAAGATGATGGACTAAAATAACCCATGATTGATCTAGGTAATTTAGCAATTTAGCCATATAGGGGCTAAAAAGTTTTAAAGATACCATTCCTAGGTATAGTACTAACAAGCATTTTTCATGGGAGCCCATGCTGGACTCTCAATTCTTTTAGATCCAGAAGAAATTGGGATTCCAGGAAACAGGAAGGATGCATTTTTCCTTCGGGTATATTTATCACACCCCTGCAGCTAATGCATGCTCATCTTTTCTTTAGAATAGAAAGTGGGAGTTCGAAGAACACTTTTTTTATCCTGACTTTTTAAGTCAAGATGGAACAAAACAGATTGGAAAAACTAAAAAGGCAGTGATTCCTGCTGGGTGAAGGGGAACAGAACCTAAGAGAGGCTGTGAGGAAGGTCTTGAAAAAGCAGAAACAGTATATTAGCATTGAAGGAACACACTAGATGCAAGTTCTCTGCTTCTCCAAGGGTGGTCACAGGCTTTGCACCCTGTGCACTTGAAAACAGAAAGGTTCTTCATAGTTTCTGGCAGGTTGGAGGCAGGGATTCTGTTGCCACCTTTGGTAGGAACAATTGCCCTGGGATGCCTGCTGCCTTCCTCCCAAGGGCTCTGTGTTCACCAGGAACGAATATCCAGCAGGCTTCAGAGTTTAATAACTAGTCATACCCATCTGTCACTTCCTAGTTCTGTGGACCACATATTCACACACAGAAACTATTGGAAACGAAATGTGGGACAGGATTGTTCTAAAGATGATGAAGTATGGGGAAGGAAACTGAAGAACAGAGTGGGTCAGATAGTGTTTGACAGTCCTAGCTTAGCTATGACCTGGCAAAGAAGGTAAACAATGAAAATGAATAGCCAGAATCAGTCAGTGATACTGACTAGAAGAAATTATTTATTTGGGGATTGGCCCAGGAAGCTAAAATGACAGACTTCTGGGGGTGGGAGCAGAAAGAGAAGATCTGCTCTAGGAAGAGAAGGATCCAGAATCTAAAGACCCATACAGACTGGTATGATCACCTGGAGGTGACATGTGACCTGTATTTATTAATTCTTTACTTAGCAGATATTTAGAGCCTCTATATGCCAGCTAAATTGAAAAATAATGTTGAACAGACACAGACATTTTCAGAAAGTTGTAAAAAACCTGGATATGTCCCTACCCACTACCAAACCAGTGACAATAAAGAGCAGGTAATGTGTGACTAATAGCATAGATGACCTGGCCAGTGGGAGATAAGCAAATAGGGTCAATGAGTGATGAAAGAGGGCCCAAGAATCTAAGGGCCCATTCTAGAATAAATGATTAAACAGATGGTTATGGGATATTTAGAAATGAATGGGAAGGAATAGTCCTGCAATCCTTTGTGAGGACCACGTCATGCCTGGATTATGGTGTCAGCCACACTTTAGGAACTGTGTTGACCAGTTAGAATACTGTCAGGGGAGCAGCAAATTGAGGGATCCACAAACTGCATCTCTATAGTTGAAAGAATGAAGGATGTCTGCTTACAGGAGTAAAAATGGAAGAAAAATGATTCCTGACTTCAGGAAAGCTGCTCCAACAGGAGGGAACAAGCATGGTCTCCATTGCATCAGTGGGTAGAAATGAGAGAGATCAGGAGTCAGAACCAAAGAAAGAGCCTGTCCACATGGAAACTGTCCAACAGTGATACTGCTGCCCCTGGCAAAAGTGATCTTCCTGTCTCTCGAGTCTGAATGACCTAATGTTAGAGATTCTGTCGGAAGAATTTCTCCATTGGACTAGAAGATGGGTTAGATAATTTCTAAGAAGCTTTCCTGTCCAGAATCTTGTGTTTCTATAAAGATGAAAAAAAAATACATCATAAAATATGGTACCTCAAAAACAGAATACTACCACCTTCAACACACTTTCCCTTTCTCTGGCTCTTTAAATAAGTCTAGAATTTCACTTCTTACACCTGAAATCAGAAGAGAACTGCTTTCTAGTCCCTCTGGGTCCTGAGTGGGAATTTGTAGAACATCACCTGGATCGAGTATTATCCTGAGCGTGACAGTTTGGAATAACCCTAGTTACTCTTTTGGGGTTTGCTTCGGCCTGAAATGAATGAGTCCCATCCAGCTTCCCGTTTTGCTCCTTGTAAGTTTGAGAATCTATCTCCCAAGTCCTCTCTAAGCTTTCTATCTTATTCTGAGGAGCCATAGAATATCAGGGCACTAAGAGTCTTTAAAATTCTTCTAATTCAATTTCCTCATTCCATTCACTCAATTCAATGCCTATTTGTTGAGTGCCTACTATGGGCCAGGGCCTGAATAGTTATCTGGGTGAGTTTCTGTCATTATTATCATTTCTGACTGTCATCCATTCTACGCTTATCTAGTTTCCTTTTTATCCGACCTGCTATCTGCTTTCTCTTACTTGTATGTGAAAGGGGTGGAAAGGAGATACTAGATACAATCAGCTGATGAATATTCCTAGAAGTTGAGAGACAGGATAAAAGCAGGTAGGTATCTCAAGAGTAAACAATTGTCCCTAAGTTGCTCCCATGAAGGATAATTTATTTACTGTGATTACTGGGAGTTGACCATATGCTTGAAATAGGAATTTCTAAGTAGCTAGTAAAGAAATCCTTGGTGATTTATATTACATTGAATTTCTTCCCTTCATTATCATTGTTATCCTGCTTGGTCATCATCATCTTTATGCTGATCCTAAGGTCACCAATTATTAGCCTTTTGATGTATCTGCCACTTAACTCTGTTCTTAGCAGCACTGCAGAGATGCTGAGTGTTGCAGTAAGGAATGCAGGTGTCATAATGATGAGGAAAGATGACAAGAAATTAAGATGGGATATTCTCTAATGCCAGTCAAGCCAAGGTGCTGGTATTCACAGCTTATTATTTGGTAATATTTGCTCCTAATTTCAGCAAAAGATAAATTGGGCTTATAGCCCAATTGGGCTTATAGCAAACCCCCAGTTAAAAGATGAGGCGGTAAAAACTGGAAGTGTTTCCTCCCACTATATTCAACATGAGAGAGTCTAACCTATCCAAACCGCCATCACTGAAAGTATTTTGTTATAAGTGACCCTTGAAATGTGTTGTGTTCTGCCCTTTGCTCTGGGATCATTAATTAAAGGAAGATGTGGGAAATAGTGATGGAAGTTTCCAGAAAATAGAATGTATTCAGAAGGGCAAATCGAAGATATTTGGTACAAGGTGAGACCTTGGACATATTATTCAGCATTTCTGAGTCTGTTC
The DNA here is from genome assembly GCA_004024925.1 of Scalopus aquaticus. Classification (NCBI taxonomy): domain Eukaryota; kingdom Metazoa; phylum Chordata; class Mammalia; order Eulipotyphla; family Talpidae; genus Scalopus; species Scalopus aquaticus. The sequence goes on from PVIJ01006787.1 coordinate 77,955, forward strand.
TTTTTTTTTTTTCCTGACTTGATTTGGGACAAGAATACCCATTCTCAAAAGGGTATTGTGTAGAAATAATCTAGCAATCTCACTGTAGCACCCAGGATCTCAGTACTTGTTCATCTTCTTGACTTCTTCTAAAAGCATATATAATATGAAGAAGAAAAAGGATAATACACCTGCATATACAGCAATATTTGCTACATATGAAGGACTAGATGTAATGTACATGTAAGTTATGAGCATACCAATACAATGTGAGAAACCACTTTTCAACTTCAAAGGCAGTACATCACCTCTGCCCTTGAAACTATTTGTGGCTCCTCCCTACCAAAATCTCCCTTGCCTCCTCTAGAAATAACCACTATCCTGAGTTTTGTGTTTATCTTTTTCTTGCTTCTTTGTGGTATAATTTACCACATATTTTCATAAACAATATATTGTTTAGTTTTGCTTGTTTTGAGCTTTATAAAAATGGCATCATACCATATGTAGTTTTCTGTGACTACTTTTTCTCAGCTACTGTGATGTGAAACAACATTAATGTATCTTCAAACAATTTTGAGTGGGGAAAAAAAGCACTTAATGCTTCCAGTCTCTGGGACTTACCTAGTAAGTGATATGTAAGTGCTAGACATTACCTTTAAATCTACATTATTGCACTGTTGTATTTTGCATACATTAATTTCCATAGCACTTTGAAATGGGTATTGTTATTATTTTATATGTGAGCAAACTGAGGCTCTGCAAGGTTATGTAACTTGCCTGTGGACACATAATATGATTTGGTGCCAGATGGTCTAGCGACAGAGCTTGAGTTTTTATCCACTGAAGAGATGAAGAGGCCAGTGTGAAAGAGGTAGTGGACTACAGGAGAGTGTAGAAAGGTGAATGCTGAAGTAGGGCTAAGGCTAGAATTGGAACACGATAGGGGGAGAGGGTGGTAAGGGATGAGAGCTCAGATAGCTGCAAGGTAGGTGGGTAGTGACAACATATCCTTCAAATCTGCTTTCTCTAAAGTTGTCTTTGGATTCTAAGTGATTCTAAGTGAAGGTTGCTGTGAATGGGAAACACAGGTGGCAGCTGCCTGAAACCAGATTCTACTGGCCTTGGCAAGGACAGGTGGCAGGACAGTAGAGATAGTGGTGGTGGCGGGGTGCCTTTCTCCCGCTGGTGTTGCTATTCAGCTTTAGACAGATCAATGCTGCTCAGGTATACTCACCTGTGGATGATAGTCAACTATATTTTAGTGACCAAATTACACCAAGAGTGCAGTGAAAAAAGAGCACTTAAGACTATGGAAACTGTTTAAAGAAATGAGTAAAGACTGACAGCAGCAAGGATCTTGAGCTTGAAGACCAAACTGGTGGGGTGGAAGGGGGGGGGTGTATTCTAGGGATGGTTACCCTGTCAGTTGGTTTAGTTGTTTCACTCATCATCCTGCCTACTTCTGTCTTCAGCATCAGAAGCACAATTCTGGCATTAGTTAGCGGTCAGTTGATTGTTTTGAAGTTGGTTCAGTTCTTCGGTCATCCCACTGCTGGACGTGGAAGGCTTGTGTCTCTATAGGCACAGTCTTGATGTGGCTGAGGACCAGAGTGGCTTGTGGAAATCCTGTGTGTGTGGAGTGGGGAGAGCCAGCCATAATACTTCAAATGCAGAGACGAGCATTTGTGATTCCGTGGAGAACAACAGCCTGGACAATCAGAGGCAGAAACTGTGAGCTCAGAAGTAGTCCTGGTTATTCCAGGAACCAGTAAATGCCTTTTGGTGATAAATCACAGATCCAGGACCGGGCAAAAAGGATCCTGATGGAGAGGGAATATTTTTTCTTCTCCATCGTGTCTTCAATGTAATCCTTAGAAAGGACTGGACATTACCTTTAACTTTAGAGGGTGAAACTGTGGACTAGTAAGGAAGGAAAGAGTGGACTTGAGGAAAAGACAACTGAAAAGTCATTTTCCACTGGTCTTGGAAACTATGCAGGGGGTTCCAGCCTGGGGAAAAATGAACCTCAGAACCCTCCCCTCTGAGAGGAGAAATGTGCGTGCTTGCTGGTAAATGACCTCACTTGTAAAATAAACATAGAGTCATTAACAAACTCAGTGGTAGTGAGGGTTATGTGCAAACATCTATAAAATACATAATCCAGGGCCTGGCAAACAGAAAGGGCTTTGACACACAGGAATTTTTCTCCCGGCCTTGCTTACACTTGGGAACCTTGTTTTGTCACTTGCCTTTCATTTACGTAGCATGGCTTTGTCAAAATCAGGGTTAGATGGAGTTAAGGTTAAGGTTAGAATTAGAGCCAGTAGGAATAGTGGAGTGAGCAGTAGGGTCGATTGCACTTAGGAGGCTCATAATAAGTATTCAATGAATGAATATATATGCTTAATAGTGTGATAAAATCTTGACTTCATTTTAAATTAGAAAAATAGTTCTTTATTATAGAAAAGAAATACAGAAAAACATAAAGAATAAAAAATACTTGTAACGCTATCTAGAATACTAAAAATATATTGATTTTTTTTCTTCAGAGCTCAAATAAGCAGAATTGACTCATATAGCTTGTTTATTTTTGCCTTTTGTTTTATTCCATTTAGTATTATACCAAGAGGATATTTTTATAATACTAAAAACTTTTAATATTACTAGTGTGTTTTGGGATGTACCATATTTTAACTCACCATAGCATTAGATGTCTAAATCATTTCCAAACTTCATTGCTTTAAGTATCTCTTAATAAACATCTTTGCATATAAACCTCTACCTACATTTTAGGTGATTTCTTTGGAATATTTTTGTGGCAATTATAGACATTTTTTTTAAGCCTGGTAATACATATTGTCAAATTGCTTTCCCAGTTTCCCAATTTATACTTTCAGTATGCCTTGCCTTAGGCTTTCCAGTCTTGTATTTCTCTAAACTTAAGTTTATTTACTCATCAGCCTCACTGTATAAACATTGTTATCGTGATATCCAGAAGCCATAACTGAGGGTGTTGTGTACGTAAATATGATCCTGGGTCTGAAAGGAGTAAAGGAATTGATTATAGGGTCTACCCTTTGGAGTCTCCCAAGTTAGTTGGGATTTTTTTTTCTTATCTAAACTAATAGTGCTCTTAATGATGACTACACATTAACATTGGCATCTGACGTGAAATCTAGAAAGTCTTAATTATTTTTTGCCCCTAGTGAATCTTTACTTTTGCCTCTGGATGTGTTTCAGCTCCTCGGTTGGCTGTGCAGTCAGTTCCTGGCTTGACTCAGAGCTGTTGTTAATCTCCTCTGGACTCATTTGAACCGAAGTCCTTATCTGGCTTCCACTGAGAAAGTTAGGCCTCCTTGCAGATTGTCGCTGGGAAGCAGTGTTGAATGAACCTCTAAAGCTTAGGCATGCCCTTTCACTTTCTTTTTTAGGCTTCTGGAAGCTGTGACTCACCAATAGTAGGCTGATTAAGAGGCTGACATTTCTGGTTTTCCTTATAGTAGGTAAACTTCAACATGTCAGGTGAAATAAATCCCAGTACATTTAGATTTTTCTGGAATTCATGGTAGGAAATCAGGATGATTTAAATTTAGATTTGTTTGACTGGAATGTTGAAAATAAGGGAGTCATCTAATATTGATGCCGGAGAGACAGCCTTGCATTGGAGAAGAAGGATGTGTTTTTCACTTGAGGAGTTCCAGATTTAATAGTTTCTCTCTCAACCATTATATGATCATTTTCAGCATGTTTATATATTTCTCTCTTCATCTCTCACAGTTAGGCTTCATCATGTACCTTTATGGTTTTTGGTTGTGTTTGGTTTTAGACATATATTGGATACTGATACATAATGTTCTGATGATTTAGTTTTATAGACTGCCTTTTTAATGTATACCCTGGCAATTTAGGTATGCTGCCACCAAGTGGCAGAATACCTCAGCTCAGCTGCTCAAGAAGACATAGATGGATTATGTCAGAGGCTTCAAATAGTAATATTATGCTTGCTCCTTACTAAATCTTGAATTTTCCAGGCTTTACTTTATAAAATTTTTATTGAAACTTAAGTGACTACTAAGCAATAATTTTCTTTCCCTCAACTATAAAATGGTTTAATATAATCTGTCATAGAGAAGTATAGTAAATATTACATAAAATAATTTTTGTAGAAATATTTAACATATACAGATACATATAAATATATAAATAAATATACATGTAAATACAAAATTGAAACTGGGAATTTCATAATGATGCTATGGGGTGCAGGGGAGGGTGAAGCCTAAATAATGTGATATGTTTATACCAATTCTTCACCTTTTTATAGAATCAAATCTTTTTTAAATTAAAAATATCCTTCTTACTGGTTTGCGTTTGGCCTTAAATGGATTTGAAGTCAAAGTACCTCAGAACATAGCTTACATTTTTTTTTAGAACTTCTACTGTCTCCCTCACTATTTTCATGAGCCATAAACATTGAAGATAGAAGTTTTAATTTGTCTTTTCAAATCTTCCCTCTCATACACTACTTTTTTTCTCTGAACATAGAAGATGAGAAGAAAAAAAGCATCATTACCTAAGGCTTTTTGTTGCTAAGAGTATGACCCTGGTGAACACACTCACTAGTTGCAGAAAATTTCTGTACCACTTTGCCGCTATAAAAGAAAAAACGTCCACTCTTTTCTTTTTGGATTGCTTTAGATAAAAGGATTTATTCAGTATGTCTTCCTTAAAAGTCCAATATCACCTAAGCAGAACAAAATAATATGAACAGAATGTGAAGGACTTAGAAACCTAGAAAACTCTTCCTCTGGTAGTAATGGGTCTGTCTCTGCTGTCAGTTCTGGTTGTCGACAGGCTTTCTCCCTGAGAAATGGTGAGCCTTGAGGGCTGGGACGGCATGTCTTGTTCGGTGGGTGAGTTTGCAGGGCAGAACCTTGCAAGCTGGCTGAAGACTAGTAGATTGGGAGCCCCAAGGGGAAAGGGCACTTCTCTCCCCACCTCCCCAATCCTCAGGACCTTCGTGCTGCTCTTCGAGACACAAAGTCACTAAGGCCAGATGAGGTTTCTTGCATGATCTCTCCTCCCTCTATAAGGGACTGTCCCCACAGAGTGCCAAGGCAGGACCAGGTGGCATGGCCATGGTAGAGAGAAAAGCAGGACCCTCTGGCAGAGGACAGAGCATGGGGAACCACGTGAGGGAAACAGGAGTGGACTCTCCCACCAAGGAGTAGTATTGTTTCTAAATCGAGCAAGTGTGACAGCCTGCCCCATCTCTTCCCGAACCCAGACGGGAGCACTTTGTCAGAGCACAGTGACTCAGCTAGGATGAATGTTTTATCAGAAAATTTACAGACATAATCCAAGAATGTTCTCTGTTGTCCTGCTCCCTCTTTCCTTTTCTTGCAGAACTTCTGTCTTCTCCACATCTCTGATTCCTTTTAGGTCAAGTGAGGACCAGCTCTGATTTTGAGAGCTATTAAAAAACTCCCAAACTGACACATTTTTCTCCCTTTGACTCTCAGACTGTTCTGTGCCATCCTGAGCTGTAATTTTGTCTGTTCCCATTGCTAGTACTTTGTGTCCCAGGTTTAACACATGCTCTCCCCTTGGTCTGGTGCCTAAGGAAGGTGTGGGCCTAGCACTAGCACACATTCCTCTCACCCCCTGCACACACATACCGACTTGCTGCCCTGAAGAGAACATCCTCTCATCTCCAGAAGGCTTGCAGTCTGTGTGAGGCTCTAGGGCCCACTGGAGAAGACATGCCAAATATTTTCAAGGCAATGGTTAAACAAGAATACCACTCAGACAGACATAATCAGAGAGAGTTCACTGGCAGTAAAATCTGACCTGGATTTTATAAGTAGAAGATAGATTAGAATCCTGGAGCTTTGAAGGGAATTGTGGAGATCAGCCAGGCCAACCTCTTTACTTTATTGTTATTTTTTCCATTTATATGGTGATTTATATTTTTTATAATTAATTTATTGACTACATTTTTTTCTTACCTCATTGTAGTCCCCATAATTCTCCTGCCACCTTGTCACCCATGAAGCATCACCATATTCCCTGTGTTCTTCCCTCTGCTGTTTTTTCACCTCTCCCACATACCCCTTTGCTATATGCTTCAATTCTATGGTCAGCTTGCCAGTTTTGACTTTTTCTTGACTTTTCATTTGGTTTCTCTATATTCCACATGTAAGTGAGTATATGTGGTATTTATTTTTCCCTTCTGACTAATTTCAACTAGCATAATCCCTTCCAGCTCCATCCACATTGACACAAATGGCATGAGTTTGTCTTTTTATCACTGAGTAATATTCCGCTGTATAAATATACTACACCTTTTTAACCCAATCATCTATTTGGGGGCATTTGGGTTGTTTCCATATCTTGGCTATTATAATAGTGCTGCAATAAACATAGTGCAGGTTTCCTTTCAAATTAGTGTTTTTGTGTCCTTTGGGTGGATTCTTAGGAGTGGAATCACTGGATCATATGGTAGATCCATGTTTAGTGTTCTGAGGAACCTCCATACAATTTCCATAGTGGCTGGACCCAATCCCTTTATTTCAGAAGGGTGAGTGCTGTGGTTCAGTGGTGCAGCTAAGGCCACTCAGCTGAGCAGTGGTGTTGCTGGGGTCAGTAACTGTAACCCTGCTCTGCCTCCTGACATGGACAGAACCTGTGGGGATCGGAGGTAGCTCCCACCAGCATACCCCGGGAGTCAGAGCCTCCCCAATACCATGGGCAGAGGGGTCATTCCACACCCATGTGAGCTCTCAGAGCCGCTGAGATAGCTGTGGATGGGGCAAAGACATTTAGAGCCCTGCCTGTTTAGTTGCAATATCCAGACATTTCCCACCCCCCTGCCCCCAGGTTTTCCTGTCCACGCTCCGTGACCTCCCTGGTTGCTGCAAGATTTGCGCTTGTACCTGAGCCAACCAGGGTTTTCCTCCATGTAAATCATAGGGCCATTATCTGTGCTCTTAGCCAGGGCAGCCCGCCTGTGTCAGAGGGCAGGAGTTCTGGCCTCAGGGAGAGGACACTGCCCCCAGGGAAGCAGCACTCCTGCACTGGTGAAACCCAGCTGGCGGGACCTGGAGCGGGGTCCAGTGTGAGCTGTCTTTGTTGGTGGCTTTGCCTGGGCGTGTGTCTGAGTGTGCAGGCAATAGCGTCAGGTTTTCAAGAAAGTGACTGTTACTTAAGTGGAAAGAGGAGGGGAGGAGAGGTGTGTGCGGGCGCGTTTGGACTAAAGACTGTTTCCTGGAGGAAATACATGGTTTGTTAATGAGGATTCCACCTGCCCTCCCAGAAAGTGGAGTAAGCCTGGAGAGTGGGGTTCCCATGAGGGGGCAGGGGATAGTGGGGATGCTGCAAAAGGAGGAGATGGCAGCAGGATTGCTTGGGGTGCACAAGGGAGACACTGCTCTGCCTCCTGTGCAGCCGCAGCCCCAGGCTGGAGACAGCAGTACGTGCAGCCTCTCCTGGGTCCCAGCAACTGTCTTCTCCATTTTAGAAAAGCTCCCTAGGTCTCATAGCAGCCGGGTGGTTGGGGCCCTGTGGTTAGACAGACCCCTGACTGGGGGGGAGGACGGGTGGATGGAAGAAGGTCAGAGGAGCTGATCCCTGGAGTTTGTCTGGGGAAGGCTGCATGGAGAGGTTATGGTTTTTCCTTTCCAGTTTGTTCTTTCTTTCCCTCTGCTGCTTTGGTGCACATTTCATTTCTGCTTTGTGTTCTGAATGCCCAGGAGGAAGGGATGAACTGCTCTCTAGGGAAGTGGGAAACAGGTTAGGAGGATGTTGCTGGGAAAACGAATATGTCAGTTTCCATCCCCCCTGAGCCTCCCTCCTGCTATCGTCCCTCAATGGCCAGCCGACCCCAGTCTTGTGGGAGCAAGGGTGTTAGCTCTCCTTCAGGAGTTTCCGAGCTCTTTTTTCTCATAGCTAAGGGACTCTCTGTCCAAATGCCCTGTTCCCAGGCCAGACTGATTTAGGAAGTGGTCTCTTCCTTTGGTGAATGGAAGTTGTTTTAGTGGCTGTAGGATGTAGGATGACCTGGCAGATGAATGAAGATACCAGGGTCTATGTGCTAATCCAGGCTGCCCCCTTGACGCAGCCCTCCTTTGAGAAGCTGCACCCTTTAACCTGGGTCCCGCTCATGCCATTTCTGGAACTCTCTTTGGAAGATCCCTTTGACCTGTAGCAGGCTCTTTTGACTATCCACAGGATGGCAGCTCTTTGTACTTTCTGAGCACACTTGAGTTTTAGGAAGGGTTTTGTTTAAAGGCAGCAAGCAGGGCTGAGTCTCTGTGTGGATGCAAAGGTCCTGCTGTGTGACTCGGGCCAGTGGAGCTGCCACTTTATGGTCACACGTGGGAATTCTGGGCCCGAGGCTGTGCTAGTCAGTACTTCTCCAGGTATGTCAGAGATGCAGAAAAGCATCAGCCACTGCTTACCCCTGGCATACTTGAAGTCAGTTTTTGTTTATTTTAAACAACCTTGTTTGGGTAGAATCATGTAGTCAACTTTAAAGAGGTGAAAAGCACTTTCACCACGTATCTTCCTCCCTTGGCTTCCAATGTGAGGTGTCCCTGGGACTTTGGTTGGGGTAAAAGAATTGATTCTATATAGTTAGCAGTGGGGAACTGAATAAGGGGGAGAGAGCTCCCTGTCCTGGAAAGGGGCAAGAAAATCTCTAGAGCCTTTTCTGTGGTGGTACTTGAATGTAGCTGACATGGGAATTGAAGGGGAAATCTTTTTCCCCAGTTTTATTGATAAATAATTTACACATACACACACACACTCCCCTCGCATAAGTTTAAGTACAGAATGATGGTTTGATTTACCTACATTGTGAAAAGATTACAATATGTTGGTTAACATCCATTTTCTCTGATAGCTATACGAAAAAGAAAAGAAAGGGAAAAAATATTTCTCTTTGTGATGAGAATTCTTAGGATTTACTCTCTTAACAATTTTCCTATATATCATCTGTCAGTGTTAGCTGAATTCATTAAGTTGTACATTATGTCCTATTTATCTAATAACTAGAAGTTTTTCCTTTTCTTCAATTCCCACTTCCTCCACCCTTCATCTCTGGTCTGACCTCTTTTTCTGTGAGTTTGGTTTTTTATTTTATTTTTTTAGAGTCCACATGTAAGTATGATCATATAGTTTTTTTCTTTCTCTTTCTGACTCAATTCACTTAGCATGATGCCTTCAAGTTCCATCCGTGCCACAATGGTAGGATTTCCTTATTTTATTTTTTTAGCCACCGAATGTCATCATACACACACACACACACACACACACACACACACACACACACTCACACCCCACACTGAAATATCATACACACACACACACACATATTTAATCACAATTTCTTTGTCCATTCATCCATCAGTGGAAACTTAGGTTAGGTTGAATCCATGTTTTGGCTATTGTGAATAATGCTGCAGTGAAAATGGGAGTACAGATATCTTTTTGAGTTAGTGTTTTAATTTCTTTTGGATATATTCCCAGATTGCTGGGTCATATGGTAGTTTTATTTTTTAATTTTTTTAAGACTCCACCATGTTGTTTTTCATAGTGGCTGCACCACGCCAGGGAACTCTTAAACACCGCTGACCAACCCCAGATCACTCAGAGCCTCCCCGTTTTATAAAGGAGGAATTGAGACTTAGATTTAAGATAAAACATTACCTTTAAGCTTTGCTCCCTGGTCCTGGCATCGCAGGTAAGTTGTGCAGAGGCAAAAAATTATGTATTTAAGTGAGTAGAAAATGTACAGATTCTTTGGATAATCATAACCTGGGCAAGTGGACAGAGAGTGTCTTCTAGAACAAAAAAAAAATGAATAAAACAAACAAAAAGCTCTGAATGAATTACATGGGTGTTGAGGAGGCTTGATGGAAACTGCATCACATTGTTACAGAAAGACCTCTGAGGGTTGATGATCACCTGGGCTCCTGCCAGGACGGGACACCACAGGCAGGGGGTCCTCCCACCTTTCTGTGCCCCTCCCTCCTTCCAGACCTTCACAAATCCTCCACATCTTCAAGTACAAGTTTGAGCACTGTTTGTGGGAGCCAACGCTCATTCATGACACAGCATCCCATGAGAGTGGCTCATTTCTCTATAAGGCACTGCCTCCTCTAATGTTCTTTTTCTGCTTGTGATTATACCAATTAGAAAACTTAAAACAGGTGCTAATGTGTCTGTAACACTTTTCTTTTACACCTGTTGGTTCCCAGTAGTTTAAGAAAGTGAGTGTGGTGTGATTTGGGGTTATCAGTAGAGAGCTGCTATTAGAATAGCAGTGAGGATTGCTTCCATACCTTTGCTATTGTGAACAGTGCCGCAATGAACATACGGGTGCATGTATCCTTTCGGATTAGTGTTTTTGTGTCCTTTGGGTAGATTCCCAAAAGTGGTGTTGCTGGGTCGTATGGAAGCTCCATGTTTAGCAGTTTGAGGAATTGCCATACAGCACCCAGATGTCCAAAAATAGATGATTGGATCAAGAAGATGTGGTACATATACACAATGGAATACTATTCAGCATTCAAAGAAGATAAACACATGCAATTTGCAGCGACATGGATGGAATTAGAGGGGATCATACTCAGTGAAATAAGCCAGAAAGAAAGAGAAAAATATCGAATGGTTTCACTTATAACAGGACTATAA